>BSBK01013708.1:0-38308 GCA_027943335.1 Chamaecyparis obtusa | reverse complement strand
AAAGATTGCGTTCACAGTAGGAGAAAGAACTTGCTCAAAAAGATAATAGTTAGATCAAACATCCTTGAATTTTTTTTGGGTATCAATGGTCGAGGTACGCATGGCCATCCAATTCGAGATAGAGGCTCTTATAGTCGGACACCATTTCAATCCAGAATTTCCAAAGCTGTTAGATTTTCACATACAAGCAGAAGACAAAGAAAAGATTATGCCCCCAGTCATCACTCTCTAAATCCTATAAAAGACATCATCGAAGAGCTCGAAGGGACACAATATGCAAAAATCTCAATGCGAATCAGTAAGCCTACAAGGAGATAAAAGCATGAAAAGCACAGATTGTTTTCAGTTGAGTTTTGATGTTTGATTATTGTTGATGCAAAATCCTTTCTGGAGACGAGACTGACTGACTGACTCAACTTGAAGCTTCAAAGGACTCTGAGTGGATATGACACGTCTAAGATACATGGGAGACCATAGGATATGACATTGATTGCCCCCAAGTGTGAACATTGATAGGATGCAAACGCTTGAGCTGGTTGGTGTACAGGCCGACTTATTGAAAACTGGAAATGCAGGAACAAACCGGGAGATATGTACAAACTAAAGCAAGACTGAAAGCTGGGAAAGACCAAGATTGTGCTGATAGATGGAGCATTTTGGAACAAGTGGTGCCCGTTTGCCGAGTTTTCACCATCTTGGTAGAGATTCTATTTTTGCTACCGAGGTGCCTGTTTCCAGGTTTTCACCAAGGCACTTTTTCTTCTTTTTTTATTTTTTTGTATTTTCATTTTTTCAATTTTTTTGTACTTTTCATTTTTTCAATTTTTTTTGTACTTTTGATATTTTTTGATTTTTTTTTGTGAATCATCAAGGTGCCTATTGCTAGGTTTTCACCAAGATGTTCATTTTTTCAGGACTTTTTCCAATTTTTAAGATTTTTTTCAGGACATTTACCAAGCACTGAATGCCTTAGGCATAGAATTTCTTTAGATGGAGAACGTTGATTGGTTCTCGGAGCTGTTCTCCTTCAGTGGTTGAGAGTTGATAGGCACCAGAGCCAAAAGTAGCAGTGATTACAAAGGGACCCAACCAATTGGGTTCGAACTTCCCCTTGCGTTCTCGATGTGATTGATTTTTAGGATTTTCTCTCAACACTAGATCACCAACCTGAAATTCTCTATGTCTAACTTTCTTGTTGTAGCCTCTAGACATTCTTTTCTGATACACTCTGAGATGATCATACGCTACTTTTCTGCACTCATCTAGTAGTTCAAGTTCTTGTAACCTCGACACTCTGTAGTCTTCATCAGTGACAAGTCCATGCATTCTGATCCTGAGTGATGGGATTTCAACCTCAATAGGCAGTACCGCTTCAGACCCATAAACTAAAGCGAAAGGTGTAGCCCCTGTAGGCATTCTGATACTAGTTCTGTATGCCCAGAGAGCTGGATTGATCATCAGATGCCAGTCTCTTCCTATTTTATTCACTATTTTGTGCAAGATCTTCAGGAGATTTTTGTTTGAAGCCTCAGCTTGTCCGTTCCCTTGAGGATAGTAGATAGATGACCAATGTTGAGTAATTTTGAACTTGGCACATAAGTCATCTAGGTCCTTGTTTTTGAATTGTCCCCCGTTATCTGTGATTATAGAGTGAGGGATCCCATATCTGCAAATGATGTAATTCAAGATGAACATAGAGATCTTTTTCCCCGTTGCTTGTGTTAGAGGAACTGCTTCTACCCATTTTGTAAAATAATTTGTAGCTGTGATTATATGGGTATGTCCATTAGAAGAGTGCGGATGGATAGCACCTATGAGATCAAATGCCCATTGTTGAAAAGGCCATTGTGTAGTAAAGGGAATCAGATCTCTCCCTGGAGCATGAATCAAGTTGCCATGTACTTGACACTGTTGACAGTTTTTAGCAAATTTAATAGCTTCTTTTTCCATTTCAGGCCAATAATACCCAGCCCTAATAAGTTTTCGAGCTAACGTTAACCCGTTCGAGTGTGACCCACATATACCCTCGTGGACTTCCTCTAATGCACGTTGAGACTCTTCTCGTTCTAAACATCTAAGCAGTGTACCATCTAGACCTCATTTGTACAGATCATTACCAATGATGACATATCGGGATGCGGATCGGATAAGGTTTCATTTCTCAAAACGGTTAAAGGACTCAGGGATGATTTGGTCATGGAGATAGGAGAACAAATTTTTGTAGCGAGATGAGTCATAACTTACAACAGTGCAGATCATGCGGGTTTCAGGGGAGTCATATGCAGGATAGGATAGGGCTTCCACCAGGAACTCGTAGCGTAGTTCATGTTCAGGCTGTTGTAAAAGAGTAGATAATGTTGCCATTGCATCAGTAGCCTTATTCTCTATTCTGGGTATTTTCTCAAATGTGATAGAGATGAAGTATTTCTTTAAATCATCGACCATTCTCTTGTAAGGAATGAGCTTTTCATCTTTGGTTTGGTACACATCATTGACCTGGTGGATGGCCAGTTGTGAGTCTCCATGAATGTGCATCTCTGTAACTCTCCACTGTATTGCCATTTTCATACCATTGAGAAGTGCCTCATATTCAGAAATATTGTTTGTGCAAGGAAACTTTAATCTGAATGCTTTGGGTATCGAGTATCCTTGAGGAGTAATGAACAATATGCCTGCTCCGGATCCATTCTGTGTGTAGGAGCCATCAAAGAATAATCGCCATGCTCTAGAAGAGAGGTGCATGATAGAGGAATCGGGAAATTCCATTTGCATGGGTGTATCATCAAACAGTGGTGCTTCAGCTAATTGATCAGCAATGACCTGTCCTTTGATAGCTTTTCTTTCAACATATTCAATGTCAAATTCGCTCAAGAGCATGACCCATTTAGCTAGTCTACCTGTGAGGGCAGCTTTGCTTAGGAGATATTTCAGTGGATCAATTTTAGCTACCAAATGAGTAGTATGAGCTAACATGTAGTGTCTCAATTTCTGTGATGCAAAGATCACAGTGAGACAGGCCTTCTCTATCATTGAGTAGTTCTTCTCATAGGCCACTAAAGTTCGGCTGATATAGTAGATGGCTCTTTCTTTCTTGTTCTCATCATGCTGTGCTAGCAATGCCCCAAGTGATGTATCTATTGCGGAGACATATAATATTAATGGCTTCCCATGAATAGGAGGCATCAATATAGGTGGATTTGATAGATACTTCTTGATATGTTTAAAGTTGTTCTCACATTCTTCATTCCATGCAAAGGTCACACCTTTATGTAATGTTTTTGTAAAAGGCTGTGAGATGTCCGCTAGCTGTGATATGAATCTTCTGATAGATTGAACTCTACCTTGCAACGTCCTCATTTGACTAATATTTATGGGAGGTTGCATCTCTATTATAGCCTTGACCTTAGCTGGATCAACTTCAATGCCTTTCTTGGAGACGATGTATCCTAGGAGCTTTCCAGAAGTGACTCCAAAAGCACACTTTTTAGGATTTAGTCGAAGACTAAATTTTTCCATTCTGTCGAGGATCATGCTCAAGTCTGTTAGATGTTCAGTTCTAATCATGGATTTTTCCAAGGTATCATCTACATAATCCTCCATTGTTCTATGCATCATATCATGAAAAATAGATGTCATTGCTCTTTGATATGTAGCTCCAGCATTTTTGAGTCCGAATGGCATAACATTCCAACAGAAAGTTCCCCACGCACATGTGAAAGCTGTTTTCTCTTGATCTTCTGGAGCAATTTTGATTTGGTTGTATCCAGAAAAGCCATCCATTAAGGAATACATTTCATAGCCCGCAGTCATGTCTACTATCATATCAATGTTAGGTAGTGGAAAGTCATCCTTAGGGCATGCTCTGTTCACATCTCTAAAGTCCGTGCACACTCTGATTGAACCATCTAGTTTTGAAACAGGTACAATGTTGGAAATCCACTCAGCATAGTCGATGACACAGATGAATCCAGCTTTTAGGAGTTTTTCTAGTTCTGCTTTGACTAAGAGTGCGACATGAGGATGCATCTTTCTCAATTTTTGTTTGATTGGTTTTACTCCGGGAGCAATGGATAGATGGTGCATAATGAGATTGGGATCCAATCCTGGTATATCTGAATATTTCCATGCAAAGTTGATCTTTTTCTCTGATAAGAAGGTAGTGAAGTTTTGTTTCTCTTCATCTGATAGAGATTGTGCTACATGTACCAATTGTGGTTCCTTTGTTGTACCCAAATTGATGGATTGAGTTGGCTCAATCAGAATTGGAGATCTATCCTGTAAATGACTTGGAAGGACATCAAATATCTCATCCTTAGGTGCCTCAGAGAGGTTTTCACCTTTAGATACGTCTTTTCTTTTTACTTTTGTCGGTTCTGAGACTGCCACAAAGTGGTTTTCACCCTCAGAACTCTTTTTCTTTTTCTTTTTACTCTTGTTTTTCTGACTAAGATATTTGATGTCCGACTCGGTCATGCTGACACTCGGTTCACTGATGGAAGTACTCATAGGCTCAACTACATTGAGGTAGCAGGCAAGGGCATAGTCATTTGGGAAGGTATACATACCATGGTTTGGGTTGGTGGAAGTTTGGTCGATAAGATCAGGGCGTTGGATAGTCAAAGCAGGAAAGGCTTGGGATATGGTGTTCACGGATGTGGATATGTCATCATTGGTCCTAACCTGACGCTCAAGTTCAAAGGTGATATTACAACTTAGAATGTTCAATTCGTGAATAGGCTCAACATCATCATAGGAGTCCTCTTCAGCCATAGGTGGATCAGACACGTTAAGTTCATTGTTTCGCTCTAGACCTACGGTGGGTTGAGAGACATATTGGTGAATAACATCAATAGATTTCTCTGTTATAAGCTCATCTTCTTCTGGAATGGTGCCCCATTCATAATCATTTGACTCATCTTCTGATTCAGAATCTCTAGGAAATCTTAGAAAGTGCGTGAAATCAGGATGAATACCCCAAGAAGGATTACCCTCAGTCTCTGACTTGAATTCATATTCATGGGAATCAATGTCAGAATAACTACCCCCTGCTTCTTGATCAGTTTGATTGCCTTCGAGATTGGCTGGTTCTTGTGGTACAACCATCTCTTGCGCTACAGTAGGTTCTTGTGTTTCTACTACATTAATTCTTCTGATAGGATCATCTGTATCATCAAGAAGATCTTTGATCTCTTTAGGCAATTTTTCATAGGGGATAAGCTCAGAGCTATCTGAATCATCATCAGACGGTTCTGTTTCTTCTTTCTATAGAAGGGGTTCTCCTGGTGCAATTTGTTCTATGACATGAGAACAACCACCTCTGAGATGATAGGGTTTCTTTTTAAACCCTATGCCACCAGTATCTTTTTTGGCTCGACCAATATGTGAAATGGGGGTCACAAGACCCTTTCCCCTAATTCCTAGAGGTCCTTGACCAGAATATCCCATCTTGGCTATCAATTTATTTCCTGGACCATATGAATTAGAAGGGACTGTAGGTGCTATAGATTCACTAGGTTGAACAATTTTAGATTCAGAATCCTCTTTATATAGCCATGCCAGCACAGCTTCATCCTCTTCAAATTCTTGTTTAGATACTTGCTCCACCACAAAATGTCCTTTGTATGCTTCCATAGGTTCCTTAGGTTCTGATTTAGACTGCTTCAAGGATTGGCCATATGACTTAGGTGAGATTGGGAGAGATGTTAGAGACAAGACTGGCTCTATAGTGTATTCTCCCATCCCATTTTCTTTGATATTGATCTCTTTAGCAATGTCATCCATCTTAGATGTGGAAGCCACATTTTGTTGCTTGATGGAAGATTCTCTGTTATTGGGAACAAGTTTATCGGCACTTTCCTTCAATGTATTGCAAGTTGTACTTAGATCAGCTGGGATAGTAACCTCCACTCCTTCATAGGGAAATTTCAAGCATTGATGGTATGTTGAAGGAATAGCCTGCATTTCATGTATCCAGGGTCTCCCTAGAAGGATATTGTAAGCCAATGGTAGATCGAGCACCTGACATGTGGTATCTTTGATGACTGGACCCACCCGGATGGGCAAGACAATGGTGCCTTTAGAAGCTCTTTCTTGTTCATCATAGGCTTTTATGGTGATCTTCTTTCGAGGATCAATAGCCATCTCTGAGAATCCCAACTGTGTGATTAAGTTGTAAGAACAAATGTTGAGGCCTGCGCCCCCATCTATCAACACACGTTTGACTCGACGGTTCTGGATCAAGACTTCTATGTGCAAGGGCTGATTATGTGGGTGACTTAGGGAGTTGTCATCCTCTTCTGAAAAGGAGATATATTGTAGAGATGTTAGATGACCAACCATAGTCTGGAACCTGTCTAGATCTAGATCATCAGGAACATTAGAGCTGAGCAAAGCTTTGTCTAGGATATCACGGTGAGCTGGAGATATTCGAAGTAACTCAAACATAGAGATTTTGGCATTGGTATGCTGGAGTTGTTGTATGATGCTATAAGATGTAGGTCTGGTATCCTTTGGATTGGAAGATTTCGAGGCAACCTTCTATTTAGAAGCAGATGTGAGATTGAAAGGTATCTTAGGGACATCAAATAAATTTGGTGTTTGTCCTTTCAGATGCATCTGAGCTTGTGATCTAGTAACTGCATTAGCTGAGGAATGATTTCTATCTCTTCGTACAATCATGATGACATTACAGCTCTCAGAGAGGCATGGTTCCACCATATTGATGACAGCATCGTTTCCAGGGTAGGCATAGTTGACTTTTGCCCCCATGTTAGGCTGAGAAGTGGAAACTCCCTTGCCATGTTGTGGAAAAGGTTCTGTAAATGCTGTGTGATCATTATTGCTGGTAGGATTATCGATTGTGATGTCCCCTTTATCTATCAAGTCTTGAATGGTATGCTTCAAATGGAAGCATCCATTAGTTCTGTGGCCTTTAGTTCGATGGAAAGCACAAAATTCATTATCTTTCCACCAACATGGTTTTGGATCCGGATCAGGTTTTCGGATTTGTGGTAAAGAGATCATGTTATCAGCTATCAGGGTCCTCAGAGCAGATTCCAAAGATTCTCCCAGGGGAGTAAACTTTCATTTATTATCCCATCGTTTGAATGGCTTCTTTGGAGATGGTTCAGCAGATTTTTTCTCTGAAGCTTCAATGGCTTTGGTGGCAAGGGTGAGATTGTAGGCCGGTGCCTTTGATGGGGTGTGGATAGTGTCAACAACACCGTCAGAGATGATACCTTTGTTTCTATTCCAGGTCTTGTTTTTATCTTTTGAGCTAGATCCCGATTCAGACTTGTCCTTTTGAAGTGTGATTTCTCCTTTCTTGACAAGTACTTTCTCAATCTTGATTGCATTATCCACCATTTTATCAAAAGATACATGATCTTGCATTTGCAATGGATAGTTGAGCTCTGGAACAAGGTTATTGATAAAGATTTCAAGTTTCTCCATTTCGGGAATTGGTCTAGCATATAAAGAAAACTTCTTTCGCCACCTCTTGAGAAAAGTTAGGAATGATTCCCCTGGATATTGCTTGAGGTTACAGATATCGATCATGGTAATCGGATGTTGAATATTGTAGGAATATTGTTGATAAAACAATTTAATCAATTCCTCAAAAGTTTTGATCGTAGAAGGTAATCTTGAAAACCACTGAATGGATGCTCCTCCCAAGGATCTAGGAAAAAGACGCATTAGATAAGTCGGTTCATGCATGAATTCCATGGATTGTGTACAGAACTCTCTGACATGATCTTGAGGATCAGAGTGTTCATCATATTTGTCATACTTTGGTATCTCCACTCTTTTTGGGAATGGAGGCATATACAAGTCTTTGTCAAAAGGGAAAGGACAAAGGGCCTCCATGGAGAATTCCTTGGGTTCCTTCTCTTTCTCAATTTTATTCATTTTGACCTGCATAGCTTGCAGCTGGTTCATTATGGCTGTCATCGGAGTTTCTTCCTCATGCGTGATGATATCTTCGACATTGAAGTGAGGAGGAAGTTTAGCTCCTTCTTGGGCTAATTGCAAAAAGTATGCCTCTCTATCCATTTTCAAGAAATGCCTCATCATTCTTTTGAATTCATCGTCATTCTGACACCGATGGATTTCAGAAGGTGTAGGGTCTTGGTCGGCATTATGTTGAGAATGGTGTCCCTGGGATCCTCCTCCTAGAGAACCATGGTTTGTCCCTGCTTGAGACATGGTAGGAGTTTTTGGGCTCCCTGGAATAGATTGAGGAGGAGTTTGTTGATTACCTCTGTGAGTTGATAGAGGAGGTATGTAACCAGTTTTTAATCGAAAGTTACCGAGACCGTCGTCTTCGTAGATACCTGACTTGATGAGTTGTTCAAGAGTTGGACCCGGGGTATTGGTCAAAAGTAAGTTCTGAGATGTTTCTTCTGATTTCTTGTGTGAAGAAGCTCTAGTCTCCACCATTAACTTTGAATGAAACAGAAGAAAAGGATGAAGACAACTGAAGAACAATTTGATTCGAGAAAATCGGATGACACAACCTTGTCAAGATTATGATAGTTTTGATGATCTGATGAGATGTGGGTGAAGGAAACTGTGCCCTGGATGTATGGGATAGATCACCCAAAAGATAGCGGACATGAGTTCTCAACACTTAGTTTGTTTTTGAAGATTGATTGATTGAAGATTGATAGTTATGACAAGGTTTTGACACGAGATAAAAAGGACTCAAATTGATCAAACAGAAGACTAGATCGGATTCAAAAGATCAAACTTAGAAAATGGTAGAATTCTCAATAGCTACTGCTCTGTTCCTGACACAATGATATTTTTGACAGATTCTGGAACTAGGCTGGAAACATTGGATATCTTGCAATTTGACAATTTCTGACAACTTTCTCAAATTTTTCCAAACGACACTCTGCAGACTCGTACGACACTGGGTAGTCTATGAAATGACAGTTGCTAAACTCATACGACAGTTGGGTAATACTGAAATGACACTTGACAAAACTCGTATGACTTTTGACTTCCTGAAATGAATTTTGACTCTAGAAAAGATTTTACGTCAATTTTTGCAAAATGTAAGGTCTTCAGTTTTGGATTGTTTGCAAATTGTATTGTCCAGATTTTGAAGGTTATACCAGATTTG
This sequence comes from Chamaecyparis obtusa, assembly GCA_027943335.1. Lineage (NCBI taxonomy): Eukaryota > Viridiplantae > Streptophyta > Pinopsida > Cupressales > Cupressaceae > Chamaecyparis > Chamaecyparis obtusa. The sequence goes on along the minus strand of BSBK01013708.1, from coordinate 29,181 downwards.
ATCATTTTTAATAGCCAAGTAGATAAATAAGCACGTAGAATAGCAAGCAAGTGATTCCAAGCATGTCTGAAAACAATGAACAAGGGCAAAAGCAACCTTGCGCATGAACAATCAAGTGACCAAATTGTGCTAATCCCTAAGAGTACTAATTGTGTATGTTCTGAAAAAGTTTTGCAATAACGCACATATACCTGAAAGTGAAAAATTGTCCTCTCTAGGGTTTTTAGTAATGGTTTGACTCTGCAACTTTTATGATTCAAAGGGGTGAACTCCAATCCCGGTGCACCAGGGTTTTGACACAGTCTGAGAACTTAATCTTCAAGAGCTGCTAGGGAGATCTGACAACCCAACAATGAACCATACCCGTGGAGATTTCTTCCATAAGGACATTTATATAGCGGCTGTCACTACCATGGCAAAAATGGCTATTACCGCTTGAGGTTCCGTCAACGCAGTTTTCCCTATGAAGGGATTGTCCGCTACGGTTAACCCTCTCTAAAGATGACTCACAATAGTATACCACAAGGGGACTTGGCTCTAGATTCAAGGTTTTGACACCTCTTCACTTTTAACCCAAACAAAGCAAGCAGATTAATCCGACACGCTAAGACAAAGTTTTGTTCCACCAAGGTCTGTGATATCAACTCCACGTGATCTATCAACCTCTCCGGGGAGAGAATGTATCAATCAATAAGAGAAGACGCACTAACCAATTTTGATTCACCAAAGCTCGTGATATCAACCCCACGTGATCTATCAACCTCTCCGGAGAGAGAATGTGTCGATCAATAAGAGAAGACTCACTAACTAAGTTGAATGTGAAACGCACTAAGTATCCTCCCTACCTACAAGGATTCTATCGTCAAGAAGGATTTCGCTAGGAATCCAATCTCTCAAGAATCACAAATAGTGTTCATAGAGCCTAATTACTATGTGAGCACAGATGTATGTTCTGAAAGCAAATCTACCAAAAGCATCCAAAAAGTAGAAAGAGGAACACTTAACGTTCAAAGCAAATATGAGATGAGTCCACAAGGTGGAACACTTAACACCTCACACAAGCTAAAAATGAGTCCACAACTTAGAAAACAAGGGAGTTCCTAAAAGCACAAAAGGGTTGCCAAGTGGAACATTTAACGCTTCTGTCCTGTTGACCCCTCCCCTTTATGGCGCTGAGATTGCAACCACGGGGCAGAAATGAGGGGCCGGTGGATTAGCGAGTCCAATAACCCAAGATAGCAATCAAGATCAATCAAAAGTATTCTAAGACTACTTAATGAATCCTTAAGGGTTCACAACCTAGTATCAATTATGCAAGTGTGTAGAAATAGATCAAAAGCATGAAAAGATGCACACAAGCTTGACACATAAGAAATTTATTTTAAGTCCCAAATCAAAATATTATTAGATGAAGAAGAATACCTGGGATCCTTGCAATGTGCTTAGTAGATTTTACTTGATTTTTAGCAATTTTTGTTGAGCTTTTCCATGCAAGCAAGTGACGAACTCTCCAACAAGCAAACAAGATATGCAAAATATATTCAACTTATGAAAACCATAGGGTTAGCTCTAAAAATCAATTATTATCAGTAATAATAACCAGCAATCAACCCAAATGACAACTCATATCATTCATTGAACCATGTAAAAAAAATAAGTGCATACCCATCATAAAACTTTTTTTTTTTTTTTGCATTTGACCTAGTCAACAAGATCTAATTTTTTTGATATGATTTTGGCCACAAAAATAGAAATTTAGAATAAAGACCCCTACTAAAAAACAGAGAGCTTTCCAAAAAAGAAAAAATTTTAGAAAAACCTCTTCATTTGTGCCCTAGAGACCCATTTTATCAAAACAGACTAGTTTTTGTAAATTGACTATTTGAGCTATGATATCATGTCCAAATTTAAAACACAAAGAATGGACCCCCTATAGAATTTAAAGAGATTTCCGAAAATATAAAAATTTTCAAAAAATATGCTGATTTGCGTCAAATATTAATTTTTTCCGGAATTTCAAGAAAAAAATTATTAAAAATTCAAAACATCTCAAAAAATTCTAAATTTTTCACTGTAGCTTGTATGACATGTCACCAACCTGAAAAAAAAATTTCAGACCAAAATTCCAAGCCGTTTGGGAGATAAAATTAAATCTTTGAAACTTTGGGGTTTTAGCTCCCAAAAAAATCAAAACCAGCATGCAAAGGTGGGTTGCCCCACGGTGGGCGCCAAAAATGTGTGTGTAAAAATTATACCTGATCTGTAAACACAACACTCAGTAAAACATTAGAGGTTAGTGATAATCAAAATCGTGCAAAATTGAAAGCTATCTAACCAAGCGATTTACTGCCTTCTAATAGGTGCGAGATTAATGTTCTCAGATTGTAATCGAGATCAGTGACCTAGACGACACCTAAATGAAAGATTTGAATGCAATTCTAGATATGGAATAAATGCAATTAATCTATATTTTTGATATTTTCTATGCAATAAGAATGAAAACTTGATATGAATCTATGCTAATATGAAAAACTTGATATGAAATGAATGCTAAATGATCTAACAATGAAGATTCTAACAATGATATGAAAACTATGAAATTCTATGCTAAGATATAAAAACTATGCAATTGAAATTGATCTCACAAAGCTTTGAATTCGCAAGTTGATTCCTCAGCCTCTAATTCTCCAGCGTGATTGTGCAAAATATGAGATGATTTGTGAAGAGCTGAGCCTTTAATTTATAGAAATCCAGGGCTTTGGAGGTGCATGGGAAAAAGCCATAAATCACTCAAATAACTCAACTTGATTTTTGAGTTATTTTTAAATAAAAGATAATTAACTCACAAAAACATGCAAAAGCTAAGTTTTAACTCAAAATAGAGTTTAGCTTTAATTGATAATTGATAGTTGTTTGCTTTTATGATTGTGCATGTTTTATTTATGAATTAATTTAATAATAAAGTGATTTATTTCCAACTTAACTGCTTTTAAAAATAAAACAATTGATTTATGGGTTAATCAATTATTTAATCAAACTTTTATTAAAAACTATATTATTAAATAATGACAACTTGCTTTAATTAATTAAATAAGAATTTAATCAATTATTCATATGATATTAGATTTATTGTCAAAATTAAATAATACAATTAATAATAGATATAATTAAATTTAATTACACAATTAAGTGGCAAATATTAAATTTAATTAATTAAATATGAAAATATTCAATTAATCAAACTTTAGGATAAATGTAATTTATTGCCAAATAATTATAAAATTAAAGATAATTAGGATAATTAGGAATATTACTAGGAATATTCTTTGATGCAAAATTTAAGATAATCAATTAGATTTCATGATGTTTAGATGTGCCTTAGATTAGGACTTTGATGTCGATTTCGTTCGATATGTAGATATAGGAGGTTAATGAACTTATAGCCCATTTTTAGGGTATTACATTTTGCCCCTCTTTGAATTACTATGCGAAGCGCAGTGGTTCAAAGATAGTCTGTGTTTGATAGAGATATGAAACTGATTCAAAAGATAAACCGATTGAAAGATAGAAACCGATTGAAAGATATTGAGATAGGAGTTGATTGATATTGAATTGATATGGAGATAATAGGTCTTGAATGACCAAAGATAATGTTCACTGTAGCAGCAAATGAACCTATGATTGTGAAAAAGTGTCAAAATGCCTGATTCTGAACCTTAGGATTGATAAGAAGTGAGTGACCCGTTCTAGACTCGATTGTCTTAGCAGAACTAGCAGGTATCACATCCGAATCCTTTAGTTGCCGAAGAACCAAGGAAATAACACTATGATCTGATGGTTGCAAAAATTGATACAGATTACAAGATTAAGAGAATACTAGATTGATATGGATCGATGAATCTGATATGCCCCAAGTGATGATAGATTTGCCCCGAGCGATGAGGACTTTTGATGAATTAGTAACTAGACGTGATTGTTTGTCTTGATCACTAATGAAAGATATTGATAGATTTGATCGATAGAATTTGATTTACAGACTTTGAATGATGTGCAATACCATGCCCCCTTCGGGATTAAAATTGAAATCTGACAAGAAAAGTCAGCGTTATAGTTTAGAAGCATGTTAATTGATTTGAGAAGTGGTTATTTACATCCGAGAATGCATTTTGCATCGTTTGGAGGTCCTGGAGACCGAATTTGACTAGGTTTGACCATGAGTTGACCATGGTTGACCAAGTTGAAATTTTGATAGTTTGATGTAAGATAATCAGTTAAGTTGAATACTGGATTTCTGTGATGATTGAAGGTCGAATATGCAAGTAGTTAATAATATGAATGATTTCAGATTTGAATTTTGATCCCGAAAAAGGATTCTACTTGCTATTTCATTGGAGGAACCTTCATGTGAGATTTAGCTCTTGTTAGATTTGAAGATGCGATTTGAAGAATCATTTAAGCATTGAAGTTCGTTTAATCATTGTGAGATCATGCAAACATGCAAAATGCCCAGAGACATGCAAAATGAAATGCAACCTAAGACCTAGGACTTAGTCACTGATCATATGTCGATTTGTTATCATCATTGAACTTTTAGGTAACCGGATAAATCAATACAATGCCCACTAGCCATGAAACCATAGACATATGAATATCGATTTGTATGCACAAGAATCAATACAACACCCACTGGTCAAACAACCATGGATATATGAATATTGATTTTGTTTTCGAAATGTCGGATTAAATATAAGCATCAAGGCACAAACGCCAGGATGACCTGAATATCATGTCCATTTTGATATAGAAATTTGTACAAGCATCAAAACATAAACGTTGTGATGACCTGAGTACGCCTTGCATTACAAACACATCAAACAGTCAAGAGATCATTCTAAATCCAATGTGAATTACCCGTAGTGACCCTTTATCGTTCACATCCTTAGGAAAGATTGCGTTCACAGTAGGAGAAAGAACTTGCTCAAAAAGATAATAGTTAGATCAAACATCCTTGAATTTTTTTTGGGTATCAATGGTCGAGGTACGCATGGCCATCCAATTCGAGATAGAGGCTCTTATAGTCGGACACCATTTCAATCCAGAATTTCCAAAGCTGTTAGATTTTCACATACAAGCAGAAGACAAAGAAAAGATTATGCCCCCAGTCATCACTCTCTAAATCCTATAAAAGACATCATCGAAGAGCTCGAAGGGACACAATATGCAAAAATCTCAATGCGAATCAGTAAGCCTACAAGGAGATAAAAGCATGAAAAGCACAGATTGTTTTCAGTTGAGTTTTGATGTTTGATTATTGTTGATGCAAAATCCTTTCTGGAGACGAGACTGACTGACTGACTCAACTTGAAGCTTCAAAGGACTCTGAGTGGATATGACACGTCTAAGATACATGGGAGACCATAGGATATGACATTGATTGCCCCCAAGTGTGAACATTGATAGGATGCAAACGCTTGAGCTGGTTGGTGTACAGGCCGACTTATTGAAAACTGGAAATGCAGGAACAAACCGGGAGATATGTACAAACTAAAGCAAGACTGAAAGCTGGGAAAGACCAAGATTGTGCTGATAGATGGAGCATTTTGGAACAAGTGGTGCCCGTTTGCCGAGTTTTCACCATCTTGGTAGAGATTCTATTTTTGCTACCGAGGTGCCTGTTTCCAGGTTTTCACCAAGGCACTTTTTCTTCTTTTTTTATTTTTTTGTATTTTCATTTTTTCAATTTTTTTGTACTTTTCATTTTTTCAATTTTTTTTGTACTTTTGATATTTTTTGATTTTTTTTTGTGAATCATCAAGGTGCCTATTGCTAGGTTTTCACCAAGATGTTCATTTTTTCAGGACTTTTTCCAATTTTTAAGATTTTTTTCAGGACATTTACCAAGCACTGAATGCCTTAGGCATAGAATTTCTTTAGATGGAGAACGTTGATTGGTTCTCGGAGCTGTTCTCCTTCAGTGGTTGAGAGTTGATAGGCACCAGAGCCAAAAGTAGCAGTGATTACAAAGGGACCCAACCAATTGGGTTCGAACTTCCCCTTGCGTTCTCGATGTGATTGATTTTTAGGATTTTCTCTCAACACTAGATCACCAACCTGAAATTCTCTATGTCTAACTTTCTTGTTGTAGCCTCTAGACATTCTTTTCTGATACACTCTGAGATGATCATACGCTACTTTTCTGCACTCATCTAGTAGTTCAAGTTCTTGTAACCTCGACACTCTGTAGTCTTCATCAGTGACAAGTCCATGCATTCTGATCCTGAGTGATGGGATTTCAACCTCAATAGGCAGTACCGCTTCAGACCCATAAACTAAAGCGAAAGGTGTAGCCCCTGTAGGCATTCTGATACTAGTTCTGTATGCCCAGAGAGCTGGATTGATCATCAGATGCCAGTCTCTTCCTATTTTATTCACTATTTTGTGCAAGATCTTCAGGAGATTTTTGTTTGAAGCCTCAGCTTGTCCGTTCCCTTGAGGATAGTAGATAGATGACCAATGTTGAGTAATTTTGAACTTGGCACATAAGTCATCTAGGTCCTTGTTTTTGAATTGTCCCCCGTTATCTGTGATTATAGAGTGAGGGATCCCATATCTGCAAATGATGTAATTCAAGATGAACATAGAGATCTTTTTCCCCGTTGCTTGTGTTAGAGGAACTGCTTCTACCCATTTTGTAAAATAATTTGTAGCTGTGATTATATGGGTATGTCCATTAGAAGAGTGCGGATGGATAGCACCTATGAGATCAAATGCCCATTGTTGAAAAGGCCATTGTGTAGTAAAGGGAATCAGATCTCTCCCTGGAGCATGAATCAAGTTGCCATGTACTTGACACTGTTGACAGTTTTTAGCAAATTTAATAGCTTCTTTTTCCATTTCAGGCCAATAATACCCAGCCCTAATAAGTTTTCGAGCTAACGTTAACCCGTTCGAGTGTGACCCACATATACCCTCGTGGACTTCCTCTAATGCACGTTGAGACTCTTCTCGTTCTAAACATCTAAGCAGTGTACCATCTAGACCTCATTTGTACAGATCATTACCAATGATGACATATCGGGATGCGGATCGGATAAGGTTTCATTTCTCAAAACGGTTAAAGGACTCAGGGATGATTTGGTCATGGAGATAGGAGAACAAATTTTTGTAGCGAGATGAGTCATAACTTACAACAGTGCAGATCATGCGGGTTTCAGGGGAGTCATATGCAGGATAGGATAGGGCTTCCACCAGGAACTCGTAGCGTAGTTCATGTTCAGGCTGTTGTAAAAGAGTAGATAATGTTGCCATTGCATCAGTAGCCTTATTCTCTATTCTGGGTATTTTCTCAAATGTGATAGAGATGAAGTATTTCTTTAAATCATCGACCATTCTCTTGTAAGGAATGAGCTTTTCATCTTTGGTTTGGTACACATCATTGACCTGGTGGATGGCCAGTTGTGAGTCTCCATGAATGTGCATCTCTGTAACTCTCCACTGTATTGCCATTTTCATACCATTGAGAAGTGCCTCATATTCAGAAATATTGTTTGTGCAAGGAAACTTTAATCTGAATGCTTTGGGTATCGAGTATCCTTGAGGAGTAATGAACAATATGCCTGCTCCGGATCCATTCTGTGTGTAGGAGCCATCAAAGAATAATCGCCATGCTCTAGAAGAGAGGTGCATGATAGAGGAATCGGGAAATTCCATTTGCATGGGTGTATCATCAAACAGTGGTGCTTCAGCTAATTGATCAGCAATGACCTGTCCTTTGATAGCTTTTCTTTCAACATATTCAATGTCAAATTCGCTCAAGAGCATGACCCATTTAGCTAGTCTACCTGTGAGGGCAGCTTTGCTTAGGAGATATTTCAGTGGATCAATTTTAGCTACCAAATGAGTAGTATGAGCTAACATGTAGTGTCTCAATTTCTGTGATGCAAAGATCACAGTGAGACAGGCCTTCTCTATCATTGAGTAGTTCTTCTCATAGGCCACTAAAGTTCGGCTGATATAGTAGATGGCTCTTTCTTTCTTGTTCTCATCATGCTGTGCTAGCAATGCCCCAAGTGATGTATCTATTGCGGAGACATATAATATTAATGGCTTCCCATGAATAGGAGGCATCAATATAGGTGGATTTGATAGATACTTCTTGATATGTTTAAAGTTGTTCTCACATTCTTCATTCCATGCAAAGGTCACACCTTTATGTAATGTTTTTGTAAAAGGCTGTGAGATGTCCGCTAGCTGTGATATGAATCTTCTGATAGATTGAACTCTACCTTGCAACGTCCTCATTTGACTAATATTTATGGGAGGTTGCATCTCTATTATAGCCTTGACCTTAGCTGGATCAACTTCAATGCCTTTCTTGGAGACGATGTATCCTAGGAGCTTTCCAGAAGTGACTCCAAAAGCACACTTTTTAGGATTTAGTCGAAGACTAAATTTTTCCATTCTGTCGAGGATCATGCTCAAGTCTGTTAGATGTTCAGTTCTAATCATGGATTTTTCCAAGGTATCATCTACATAATCCTCCATTGTTCTATGCATCATATCATGAAAAATAGATGTCATTGCTCTTTGATATGTAGCTCCAGCATTTTTGAGTCCGAATGGCATAACATTCCAACAGAAAGTTCCCCACGCACATGTGAAAGCTGTTTTCTCTTGATCTTCTGGAGCAATTTTGATTTGGTTGTATCCAGAAAAGCCATCCATTAAGGAATACATTTCATAGCCCGCAGTCATGTCTACTATCATATCAATGTTAGGTAGTGGAAAGTCATCCTTAGGGCATGCTCTGTTCACATCTCTAAAGTCCGTGCACACTCTGATTGAACCATCTAGTTTTGAAACAGGTACAATGTTGGAAATCCACTCAGCATAGTCGATGACACAGATGAATCCAGCTTTTAGGAGTTTTTCTAGTTCTGCTTTGACTAAGAGTGCGACATGAGGATGCATCTTTCTCAATTTTTGTTTGATTGGTTTTACTCCGGGAGCAATGGATAGATGGTGCATAATGAGATTGGGATCCAATCCTGGTATATCTGAATATTTCCATGCAAAGTTGATCTTTTTCTCTGATAAGAAGGTAGTGAAGTTTTGTTTCTCTTCATCTGATAGAGATTGTGCTACATGTACCAATTGTGGTTCCTTTGTTGTACCCAAATTGATGGATTGAGTTGGCTCAATCAGAATTGGAGATCTATCCTGTAAATGACTTGGAAGGACATCAAATATCTCATCCTTAGGTGCCTCAGAGAGGTTTTCACCTTTAGATACGTCTTTTCTTTTTACTTTTGTCGGTTCTGAGACTGCCACAAAGTGGTTTTCACCCTCAGAACTCTTTTTCTTTTTCTTTTTACTCTTGTTTTTCTGACTAAGATATTTGATGTCCGACTCGGTCATGCTGACACTCGGTTCACTGATGGAAGTACTCATAGGCTCAACTACATTGAGGTAGCAGGCAAGGGCATAGTCATTTGGGAAGGTATACATACCATGGTTTGGGTTGGTGGAAGTTTGGTCGATAAGATCAGGGCGTTGGATAGTCAAAGCAGGAAAGGCTTGGGATATGGTGTTCACGGATGTGGATATGTCATCATTGGTCCTAACCTGACGCTCAAGTTCAAAGGTGATATTACAACTTAGAATGTTCAATTCGTGAATAGGCTCAACATCATCATAGGAGTCCTCTTCAGCCATAGGTGGATCAGACACGTTAAGTTCATTGTTTCGCTCTAGACCTACGGTGGGTTGAGAGACATATTGGTGAATAACATCAATAGATTTCTCTGTTATAAGCTCATCTTCTTCTGGAATGGTGCCCCATTCATAATCATTTGACTCATCTTCTGATTCAGAATCTCTAGGAAATCTTAGAAAGTGCGTGAAATCAGGATGAATACCCCAAGAAGGATTACCCTCAGTCTCTGACTTGAATTCATATTCATGGGAATCAATGTCAGAATAACTACCCCCTGCTTCTTGATCAGTTTGATTGCCTTCGAGATTGGCTGGTTCTTGTGGTACAACCATCTCTTGCGCTACAGTAGGTTCTTGTGTTTCTACTACATTAATTCTTCTGATAGGATCATCTGTATCATCAAGAAGATCTTTGATCTCTTTAGGCAATTTTTCATAGGGGATAAGCTCAGAGCTATCTGAATCATCATCAGACGGTTCTGTTTCTTCTTTCTATAGAAGGGGTTCTCCTGGTGCAATTTGTTCTATGACATGAGAACAACCACCTCTGAGATGATAGGGTTTCTTTTTAAACCCTATGCCACCAGTATCTTTTTTGGCTCGACCAATATGTGAAATGGGGGTCACAAGACCCTTTCCCCTAATTCCTAGAGGTCCTTGACCAGAATATCCCATCTTGGCTATCAATTTATTTCCTGGACCATATGAATTAGAAGGGACTGTAGGTGCTATAGATTCACTAGGTTGAACAATTTTAGATTCAGAATCCTCTTTATATAGCCATGCCAGCACAGCTTCATCCTCTTCAAATTCTTGTTTAGATACTTGCTCCACCACAAAATGTCCTTTGTATGCTTCCATAGGTTCCTTAGGTTCTGATTTAGACTGCTTCAAGGATTGGCCATATGACTTAGGTGAGATTGGGAGAGATGTTAGAGACAAGACTGGCTCTATAGTGTATTCTCCCATCCCATTTTCTTTGATATTGATCTCTTTAGCAATGTCATCCATCTTAGATGTGGAAGCCACATTTTGTTGCTTGATGGAAGATTCTCTGTTATTGGGAACAAGTTTATCGGCACTTTCCTTCAATGTATTGCAAGTTGTACTTAGATCAGCTGGGATAGTAACCTCCACTCCTTCATAGGGAAATTTCAAGCATTGATGGTATGTTGAAGGAATAGCCTGCATTTCATGTATCCAGGGTCTCCCTAGAAGGATATTGTAAGCCAATGGTAGATCGAGCACCTGACATGTGGTATCTTTGATGACTGGACCCACCCGGATGGGCAAGACAATGGTGCCTTTAGAAGCTCTTTCTTGTTCATCATAGGCTTTTATGGTGATCTTCTTTCGAGGATCAATAGCCATCTCTGAGAATCCCAACTGTGTGATTAAGTTGTAAGAACAAATGTTGAGGCCTGCGCCCCCATCTATCAACACACGTTTGACTCGACGGTTCTGGATCAAGACTTCTATGTGCAAGGGCTGATTATGTGGGTGACTTAGGGAGTTGTCATCCTCTTCTGAAAAGGAGATATATTGTAGAGATGTTAGATGACCAACCATAGTCTGGAACCTGTCTAGATCTAGATCATCAGGAACATTAGAGCTGAGCAAAGCTTTGTCTAGGATATCACGGTGAGCTGGAGATATTCGAAGTAACTCAAACATAGAGATTTTGGCATTGGTATGCTGGAGTTGTTGTATGATGCTATAAGATGTAGGTCTGGTATCCTTTGGATTGGAAGATTTCGAGGCAACCTTCTATTTAGAAGCAGATGTGAGATTGAAAGGTATCTTAGGGACATCAAATAAATTTGGTGTTTGTCCTTTCAGATGCATCTGAGCTTGTGATCTAGTAACTGCATTAGCTGAGGAATGATTTCTATCTCTTCGTACAATCATGATGACATTACAGCTCTCAGAGAGGCATGGTTCCACCATATTGATGACAGCATCGTTTCCAGGGTAGGCATAGTTGACTTTTGCCCCCATGTTAGGCTGAGAAGTGGAAACTCCCTTGCCATGTTGTGGAAAAGGTTCTGTAAATGCTGTGTGATCATTATTGCTGGTAGGATTATCGATTGTGATGTCCCCTTTATCTATCAAGTCTTGAATGGTATGCTTCAAATGGAAGCATCCATTAGTTCTGTGGCCTTTAGTTCGATGGAAAGCACAAAATTCATTATCTTTCCACCAACATGGTTTTGGATCCGGATCAGGTTTTCGGATTTGTGGTAAAGAGATCATGTTATCAGCTATCAGGGTCCTCAGAGCAGATTCCAAAGATTCTCCCAGGGGAGTAAACTTTCATTTATTATCCCATCGTTTGAATGGCTTCTTTGGAGATGGTTCAGCAGATTTTTTCTCTGAAGCTTCAATGGCTTTGGTGGCAAGGGTGAGATTGTAGGCCGGTGCCTTTGATGGGGTGTGGATAGTGTCAACAACACCGTCAGAGATGATACCTTTGTTTCTATTCCAGGTCTTGTTTTTATCTTTTGAGCTAGATCCCGATTCAGACTTGTCCTTTTGAAGTGTGATTTCTCCTTTCTTGACAAGTACTTTCTCAATCTTGATTGCATTATCCACCATTTTATCAAAAGATACATGATCTTGCATTTGCAATGGATAGTTGAGCTCTGGAACAAGGTTATTGATAAAGATTTCAAGTTTCTCCATTTCGGGAATTGGTCTAGCATATAAAGAAAACTTCTTTCGCCACCTCTTGAGAAAAGTTAGGAATGATTCCCCTGGATATTGCTTGAGGTTACAGATATCGATCATGGTAATCGGATGTTGAATATTGTAGGAATATTGTTGATAAAACAATTTAATCAATTCCTCAAAAGTTTTGATCGTAGAAGGTAATCTTGAAAACCACTGAATGGATGCTCCTCCCAAGGATCTAGGAAAAAGACGCATTAGATAAGTCGGTTCATGCATGAATTCCATGGATTGTGTACAGAACTCTCTGACATGATCTTGAGGATCAGAGTGTTCATCATATTTGTCATACTTTGGTATCTCCACTCTTTTTGGGAATGGAGGCATATACAAGTCTTTGTCAAAAGGGAAAGGACAAAGGGCCTCCATGGAGAATTCCTTGGGTTCCTTCTCTTTCTCAATTTTATTCATTTTGACCTGCATAGCTTGCAGCTGGTTCATTATGGCTGTCATCGGAGTTTCTTCCTCATGCGTGATGATATCTTCGACATTGAAGTGAGGAGGAAGTTTAGCTCCTTCTTGGGCTAATTGCAAAAAGTATGCCTCTCTATCCATTTTCAAGAAATGCCTCATCATTCTTTTGAATTCATCGTCATTCTGACACCGATGGATTTCAGAAGGTGTAGGGTCTTGGTCGGCATTATGTTGAGAATGGTGTCCCTGGGATCCTCCTCCTAGAGAACCATGGTTTGTCCCTGCTTGAGACATGGTAGGAGTTTTTGGGCTCCCTGGAATAGATTGAGGAGGAGTTTGTTGATTACCTCTGTGAGTTGATAGAGGAGGTATGTAACCAGTTTTTAATCGAAAGTTACCGAGACCGTCGTCTTCGTAGATACCTGACTTGATGAGTTGTTCAAGAGTTGGACCCGGGGTATTGGTCAAAAGTAAGTTCTGAGATGTTTCTTCTGATTTCTTGTGTGAAGAAGCTCTAGTCTCCACCATTAACTTTGAATGAAACAGAAGAAAAGGATGAAGACAACTGAAGAACAATTTGATTCGAGAAAATCGGATGACACAACCTTGTCAAGATTATGATAGTTTTGATGATCTGATGAGATGTGGGTGAAGGAAACTGTGCCCTGGATGTATGGGATAGATCACCCAAAAGATAGCGGACATGAGTTCTCAACACTTAGTTTGTTTTTGAAGATTGATTGATTGAAGATTGATAGTTATGACAAGGTTTTGACACGAGATAAAAAGGACTCAAATTGATCAAACAGAAGACTAGATCGGATTCAAAAGATCAAACTTAGAAAATGGTAGAATTCTCAATAGCTACTGCTCTGTTCCTGACACAATGATATTTTTGACAGATTCTGGAACTAGGCTGGAAACATTGGATATCTTGCAATTTGACAATTTCTGACAACTTTCTCAAATTTTTCCAAACGACACTCTGCAGACTCGTACGACACTGGGTAGTCTATGAAATGACAGTTGCTAAACTCATACGACAGTTGGGTAATACTGAAATGACACTTGACAAAACTCGTATGACTTTTGACTTCCTGAAATGAATTTTGACTCTAGAAAAGATTTTACGTCAATTTTTGCAAAATGTAAGGTCTTCAGTTTTGGATTGTTTGCAAATTGTATTGTCCAGATTTTGAAGGTTATACCAGATTTGATCATTTTTAATAGCCAAGTAGATAAATAAGCACGTAGAATAGCAAGCAAGTGATTCCAAGCATGTCTGAAAACAATGAACAAGGGCAAAAGCAACCTTGCGCATGAACAATCAAGTGACCAAATTGTGCTAATCCCTAAGAGTACTAATTGTGTATGTTCTGAAAAAGTTTTGCAATAACGCACATATACCTGAAAGTGAAAAATTGTCCTCTCTAGGGTTTTTAGTAATGGTTTGACTCTGCAACTTTTATGATTCAAAGGGGTGAACTCCAATCCCGGTGCACCAGGGTTTTGACACAGTCTGAGAACTTAATCTTCAAGAGCTGCTAGGGAGATCTGACAACCCAACAATGAACCATACCCGTGGAGATTTCTTCCATAAGGACATTTATATAGCGGCTGTCACTACCATGGCAAAAATGGCTATTACCGCTTGAGGTTCCGTCAACGCAGTTTTCCCTATGAAGGGATTGTCCGCTACGGTTAACCCTCTCTAAAGATGACTCACAATAGTATACCACAAGGGGACTTGGCTCTAGATTCAAGGTTTTGACACCTCTTCACTTTTAACCCAAACAAAGCAAGCAGATTAATCCGACACGCTAAGACAAAGTTTTGTTCCACCAAGGTCTGTGATATCAACTCCACGTGATCTATCAACCTCTCCGGGGAGAGAATGTATCAATCAATAAGAGAAGACGCACTAACCAATTTTGATTCACCAAAGCTCGTGATATCAACCCCACGTGATCTATCAACCTCTCCGGAGAGAGAATGTGTCGATCAATAAGAGAAGACTCACTAACTAAGTTGAATGTGAAACGCACTAAGTATCCTCCCTACCTACAAGGATTCTATCGTCAAGAAGGATTTCGCTAGGAATCCAATCTCTCAAGAATCACAAATAGTGTTCATAGAGCCTAATTACTATGTGAGCACAGATGTATGTTCTGAAAGCAAATCTACCAAAAGCATCCAAAAAGTAGAAAGAGGAACACTTAACGTTCAAAGCAAATATGAGATGAGTCCACAAGGTGGAACACTTAACACCTCACACAAGCTAAAAATGAGTCCACAACTTAGAAAACAAGGGAGTTCCTAAAAGCACAAAAGGGTTGCCAAGTGGAACATTTAACGCTTCTGTCCTGTTGACCCCTCCCCTTTATGGCGCTGAGATTGCAACCACGGGGCAGAAATGAGGGGCCGGTGGATTAGCGAGTCCAATAACCCAAGATAGCAATCAAGATCAATCAAAAGTATTCTAAGACTACTTAATGAATCCTTAAGGGTTCACAACCTAGTATCAATTATGCAAGTGTGTAGAAATAGATCAAAAGCATGAAAAGATGCACACAAGCTTGACACATAAGAAATTTATTTTAAGTCCCAAATCAAAATATTATTAGATGAAGAAGAATACCTGGGATCCTTGCAATGTGCTTAGTAGATTTTACTTGATTTTTAGCAATTTTTGTTGAGCTTTTCCATGCAAGCAAGTGACGAACTCTCCAACAAGCAAACAAGATATGCAAAATATATTCAACTTATGAAAACCATAGGGTTAGCTCTAAAAATCAATTATTATCAGTAATAATAACCAGCAATCAACCCAAATGACAACTCATATCATTCATTGAACCATGTAAAAAAAATAAGTGCATACCCATCATAAAACTTTTTTTTTTTTTTTGCATTTGACCTAGTCAACAAGATCTAATTTTTTTGATATGATTTTGGCCACAAAAATAGAAATTTAGAATAAAGACCCCTACTAAAAAACAGAGAGCTTTCCAAAAAAGAAAAAATTTTAGAAAAACCTCTTCATTTGTGCCCTAGAGACCCATTTTATCAAAACAGACTAGTTTTTGTAAATTGACTATTTGAGCTATGATATCATGTCCAAATTTAAAACACAAAGAATGGACCCCCTATAGAATTTAAAGAGATTTCCGAAAATATAAAAATTTTCAAAAAATATGCTGATTTGCGTCAAATATTAATTTTTTCCGGAATTTCAAGAAAAAAATTATTAAAAATTCAAAACATCTCAAAAAATTCTAAATTTTTCACTGTAGCTTGTATGACATGTCACCAACCTGAAAAAAAAATTTCAGACCAAAATTCCAAGCCGTTTGGGAGATAAAATTAAATCTTTGAAACTTTGGGGTTTTAGCTCCCAAAAAAATCAAAACCAGCATGCAAAGGTGGGTTGCCCCACGGTGGGCGCCAAAAATGTGTGTGTAAAAATTATACCTGATCTGTAAACACAACACTCAGTAAAACATTAGAGGTTAGTGATAATCAAAATCGTGCAAAATTGAAAGCTATCTAACCAAGCGATTTACTGCCTTCTAATAGGTGCGAGATTAATGTTCTCAGATTGTAATCGAGATCAGTGACCTAGACGACACCTAAATGAAAGATTTGAATGCAATTCTAGATATGGAATAAATGCAATTAATCTATATTTTTGATATTTTCTATGCAATAAGAATGAAAACTTGATATGAATCTATGCTAATATGAAAAACTTGATATGAAATGAATGCTAAATGATCTAACAATGAAGATTCTAACAATGATATGAAAACTATGAAATTCTATGCTAAGATATAAAAACTATGCAATTGAAATTGATCTCACAAAGCTTTGAATTCGCAAGTTGATTCCTCAGCCTCTAATTCTCCAGCGTGATTGTGCAAAATATGAGATGATTTGTGAAGAGCTGAGCCTTTAATTTATAGAAATCCAGGGCTTTGGAGGTGCATGGGAAAAAGCCATAAATCACTCAAATAACTCAACTTGATTTTTGAGTTATTTTTAAATAAAAGATAATTAACTCACAAAAACATGCAAAAGCTAAGTTTTAACTCAAAATAGAGTTTAGCTTTAATTGATAATTGATAGTTGTTTGCTTTTATGATTGTGCATGTTTTATTTATGAATTAATTTAATAATAAAGTGATTTATTTCCAACTTAACTGCTTTTAAAAATAAAACAATTGATTTATGGGTTAATCAATTATTTAATCAAACTTTTATTAAAAACTATATTATTAAATAATGACAACTTGCTTTAATTAATTAAATAAGAATTTAATCAATTATTCATATGATATTAGATTTATTGTCAAAATTAAATAATACAATTAATAATAGATATAATTAAATTTAATTACACAATTAAGTGGCAAATATTAAATTTAATTAATTAAATATGAAAATATTCAATTAATCAAACTTTAGGATAAATGTAATTTATTGCCAAATAATTATAAAATTAAAGATAATTAGGATAATTAGGAATATTACTAGGAATATTCTTTGATGCAAAATTTAAGATAATCAATTAGATTTCATGATGTTTAGATGTGCCTTAGATTAGGACTTTGATGTCGATTTCGTTCGATATGTAGATATAGGAGGTTAATGAACTTATAGCCCATTTTTAGGGTATTACATTTTGCCCCTCTTTGAATTACTATGCGAAGCGCAGTGGTTCAAAGATAGTCTGTGTTTGATAGAGATATGAAACTGATTCAAAAGATAAACCGATTGAAAGATAGAAACCGATTGAAAGATATTGAGATAGGAGTTGATTGATATTGAATTGATATGGAGATAATAGGTCTTGAATGACCAAAGATAATGTTCACTGTAGCAGCAAATGAACCTATGATTGTGAAAAAGTGTCAAAATGCCTGATTCTGAACCTTAGGATTGATAAGAAGTGAGTGACCCGTTCTAGACTCGATTGTCTTAGCAGAACTAGCAGGTATCACATCCGAATCCTTTAGTTGCCGAAGAACCAAGGAAATAACACTATGATCTGATGGTTGCAAAAATTGATACAGATTACAAGATTAAGAGAATACTAGATTGATATGGATCGATGAATCTGATATGCCCCAAGTGATGATAGATTTGCCCCGAGCGATGAGGACTTTTGATGAATTAGTAACTAGACGTGATTGTTTGTCTTGATCACTAATGAAAGATATTGATAGATTTGATCGATAGAATTTGATTTACAGACTTTGAATGATGTGCAATACCATGCCCCCTTCGGGATTAAAATTGAAATCTGACAAGAAAAGTCAGCGTTATAGTTTAGAAGCATGTTAATTGATTTGAGAAGTGGTTATTTACATCCGAGAATGCATTTTGCATCGTTTGGAGGTCCTGGAGACCGAATTTGACTAGGTTTGACCATGAGTTGACCATGGTTGACCAAGTTGAAATTTTGATAGTTTGATGTAAGATAATCAGTTAAGTTGAATACTGGATTTCTGTGATGATTGAAGGTCGAATATGCAAGTAGTTAATAATATGAATGATTTCAGATTTGAATTTTGATCCCGAAAAAGGATTCTACTTGCTATTTCATTGGAGGAACCTTCATGTGAGATTTAGCTCTTGTTAGATTTGAAGATGCGATTTGAAGAATCATTTAAGCATTGAAGTTCGTTTAATCATTGTGAGATCATGCAAACATGCAAAATGCCCAGAGACATGCAAAATGAAATGCAACCTAAGACCTAGGACTTAGTCACTGATCATATGTCGATTTGTTATCATCATTGAACTTTTAGGTAACCGGATAAATCAATACAATGCCCACTAGCCATGAAACCATAGACATATGAATATCGATTTGTATGCACAAGAATCAATACAACACCCACTGGTCAAACAACCATGGATATATGAATATTGATTTTGTTTTCGAAATGTCGGATTAAATATAAGCATCAAGGCACAAACGCCAGGATGACCTGAATATCATGTCCATTTTGATATAGAAATTTGTACAAGCATCAAAACATAAACGTTGTGATGACCTGAGTACGCCTTGCATTACAAACACATCAAACAGTCAAGAGATCATTCTAAATCCAATGTGAATTACCCGTAGTGACCCTTTATCGTTCACATCCTTAGGAAAGATTGCGTTCACAGTAGGAGAAAGAACTTGCTCAAAAAGATAATAGTTAGATCAAACATCCTTGAATTTTTTTTGGGTATCAATGGTCGAGGTACGCATGGCCATCCAATTCGAGATAGAGGCTCTTATAGTCGGACACCATTTCAATCCAGAATTTCCAAAGCTGTTAGATTTTCACATACAAGCAGAAGACAAAGAAAAGATTATGCCCCCAGTCATCACTCTCTAAATCCTATAAAAGACATCATCGAAGAGCTCGAAGGGACACAATATGCAAAAATCTCAATGCGAATCAGTAAGCCTACAAGGAGATAAAAGCATGAAAAGCACAGATTGTTTTCAGTTGAGTTTTGATGTTTGATTATTGTTGATGCAAAATCCTTTCTGGAGACGAGACTGACTGACTGACTCAACTTGAAGCTTCAAAGGACTCTGAGTGGATATGACACGTCTAAGATACATGGGAGACCATAGGATATGACATTGATTGCCCCCAAGTGTGAACATTGATAGGATGCAAACGCTTGAGCTGGTTGGTGTACAGGCCGACTTATTGAAAACTGGAAATGCAGGAACAAACCGGGAGATATGTACAAACTAAAGCAAGACTGAAAGCTGGGAAAGACCAAGATTGTGCTGATAGATGGAGCATTTTGGAACAAGTGGTGCCCGTTTGCCGAGTTTTCACCATCTTGGTAGAGATTCTATTTTTGCTACCGAGGTGCCTGTTTCCAGGTTTTCACCAAGGCACTTTTTCTTCTTTTTTTATTTTTTTGTATTTTCATTTTTTCAATTTTTTTGTACTTTTCATTTTTTCAATTTTTTTTGTACTTTTGATATTTTTTGATTTTTTTTTGTGAATCATCAAGGTGCCTATTGCTAGGTTTTCACCAAGATGTTCATTTTTTCAGGACTTTTTCCAATTTTTAAGATTTTTTTCAGGACATTTACCAAGCACTGAATGCCTTAGGCATAGAATTTCTTTAGATGGAGAACGTTGATTGGTTCTCGGAGCTGTTCTCCTTCAGTGGTTGAGAGTTGATAGGCACCAGAGCCAAAAGTAGCAGTGATTACAAAGGGACCCAACCAATTGGGTTCGAACTTCCCCTTGCGTTCTCGATGTGATTGATTTTTAGGATTTTCTCTCAACACTAGATCACCAACCTGAAATTCTCTATGTCTAACTTTCTTGTTGTAGCCTCTAGACATTCTTTTCTGATACACTCTGAGATGATCATACGCTACTTTTCTGCACTCATCTAGTAGTTCAAGTTCTTGTAACCTCGACACTCTGTAGTCTTCATCAGTGACAAGTCCATGCATTCTGATCCTGAGTGATGGGATTTCAACCTCAATAGGCAGTACCGCTTCAGACCCATAAACTAAAGCGAAAGGTGTAGCCCCTGTAGGCATTCTGATACTAGTTCTGTATGCCCAGAGAGCTGGATTGATCATCAGATGCCAGTCTCTTCCTATTTTATTCACTATTTTGTGCAAGATCTTCAGGAGATTTTTGTTTGAAGCCTCAGCTTGTCCGTTCCCTTGAGGATAGTAGATAGATGACCAATGTTGAGTAATTTTGAACTTGGCACATAAGTCATCTAGGTCCTTGTTTTTGAATTGTCCCCCGTTATCTGTGATTATAGAGTGAGGGATCCCATATCTGCAAATGATGTAATTCAAGATGAACATAGAGATCTTTTTCCCCGTTGCTTGTGTTAGAGGAACTGCTTCTACCCATTTTGTAAAATAATTTGTAGCTGTGATTATATGGGTATGTCCATTAGAAGAGTGCGGATGGATAGCACCTATGAGATCAAATGCCCATTGTTGAAAAGGCCATTGTGTAGTAAAGGGAATCAGATCTCTCCCTGGAGCATGAATCAAGTTGCCATGTACTTGACACTGTTGACAGTTTTTAGCAAATTTAATAGCTTCTTTTTCCATTTCAGGCCAATAATACCCAGCCCTAATAAGTTTTCGAGCTAACGTTAACCCGTTCGAGTGTGACCCACATATACCCTCGTGGACTTCCTCTAATGCACGTTGAGACTCTTCTCGTTCTAAACATCTAAGCAGTGTACCATCTAGACCTCATTTGTACAGATCATTACCAATGATGACATATCGGGATGCGGATCGGATAAGGTTTCATTTCTCAAAACGGTTAAAGGACTCAGGGATGATTTGGTCATGGAGATAGGAGAACAAATTTTTGTAGCGAGATGAGTCATAACTTACAACAGTGCAGATCATGCGGGTTTCAGGGGAGTCATATGCAGGATAGGATAGGGCTTCCACCAGGAACTCGTAGCGTAGTTCATGTTCAGGCTGTTGTAAAAGAGTAGATAATGTTGCCATTGCATCAGTAGCCTTATTCTCTATTCTGGGTATTTTCTCAAATGTGATAGAGATGAAGTATTTCTTTAAATCATCGACCATTCTCTTGTAAGGAATGAGCTTTTCATCTTTGGTTTGGTACACATCATTGACCTGGTGGATGGCCAGTTGTGAGTCTCCATGAATGTGCATCTCTGTAACTCTCCACTGTATTGCCATTTTCATACCATTGAGAAGTGCCTCATATTCAGAAATATTGTTTGTGCAAGGAAACTTTAATCTGAATGCTTTGGGTATCGAGTATCCTTGAGGAGTAATGAACAATATGCCTGCTCCGGATCCATTCTGTGTGTAGGAGCCATCAAAGAATAATCGCCATGCTCTAGAAGAGAGGTGCATGATAGAGGAATCGGGAAATTCCATTTGCATGGGTGTATCATCAAACAGTGGTGCTTCAGCTAATTGATCAGCAATGACCTGTCCTTTGATAGCTTTTCTTTCAACATATTCAATGTCAAATTCGCTCAAGAGCATGACCCATTTAGCTAGTCTACCTGTGAGGGCAGCTTTGCTTAGGAGATATTTCAGTGGATCAATTTTAGCTACCAAATGAGTAGTATGAGCTAACATGTAGTGTCTCAATTTCTGTGATGCAAAGATCACAGTGAGACAGGCCTTCTCTATCATTGAGTAGTTCTTCTCATAGGCCACTAAAGTTCGGCTGATATAGTAGATGGCTCTTTCTTTCTTGTTCTCATCATGCTGTGCTAGCAATGCCCCAAGTGATGTATCTATTGCGGAGACATATAATATTAATGGCTTCCCATGAATAGGAGGCATCAATATAGGTGGATTTGATAGATACTTCTTGATATGTTTAAAGTTGTTCTCACATTCTTCATTCCATGCAAAGGTCACACCTTTATGTAATGTTTTTGTAAAAGGCTGTGAGATGTCCGCTAGCTGTGATATGAATCTTCTGATAGATTGAACTCTACCTTGCAACGTCCTCATTTGACTAATATTTATGGGAGGTTGCATCTCTATTATAGCCTTGACCTTAGCTGGATCAACTTCAATGCCTTTCTTGGAGACGATGTATCCTAGGAGCTTTCCAGAAGTGACTCCAAAAGCACACTTTTTAGGATTTAGTCGAAGACTAAATTTTTCCATTCTGTCGAGGATCATGCTCAAGTCTGTTAGATGTTCAGTTCTAATCATGGATTTTTCCAAGGTATCATCTACATAATCCTCCATTGTTCTATGCATCATATCATGAAAAATAGATGTCATTGCTCTTTGATATGTAGCTCCAGCATTTTTGAGTCCGAATGGCATAACATTCCAACAGAAAGTTCCCCACGCACATGTGAAAGCTGTTTTCTCTTGATCTTCTGGAGCAATTTTGATTTGGTTGTATCCAGAAAAGCCATCCATTAAGGAATACATTTCATAGCCCGCAGTCATGTCTACTATCATATCAATGTTAGGTAGTGGAAAGTCATCCTTAGGGCATGCTCTGTTCACATCTCTAAAGTCCGTGCACACTCTGATTGAACCATCTAGTTTTGAAACAGGTACAATGTTGGAAATCCACTCAGCATAGTCGATGACACAGATGAATCCAGCTTTTAGGAGTTTTTCTAGTTCTGCTTTGACTAAGAGTGCGACATGAGGATGCATCTTTCTCAATTTTTGTTTGATTGGTTTTACTCCGGGAGCAATGGATAGATGGTGCATAATGAGATTGGGATCCAATCCTGGTATATCTGAATATTTCCATGCAAAGTTGATCTTTTTCTCTGATAAGAAGGTAGTGAAGTTTTGTTTCTCTTCATCTGATAGAGATTGTGCTACATGTACCAATTGTGGTTCCTTTGTTGTACCCAAATTGATGGATTGAGTTGGCTCAATCAGAATTGGAGATCTATCCTGTAAATGACTTGGAAGGACATCAAATATCTCATCCTTAGGTGCCTCAGAGAGGTTTTCACCTTTAGATACGTCTTTTCTTTTTACTTTTGTCGGTTCTGAGACTGCCACAAAGTGGTTTTCACCCTCAGAACTCTTTTTCTTTTTCTTTTTACTCTTGTTTTTCTGACTAAGATATTTGATGTCCGACTCGGTCATGCTGACACTCGGTTCACTGATGGAAGTACTCATAGGCTCAACTACATTGAGGTAGCAGGCAAGGGCATAGTCATTTGGGAAGGTATACATACCATGGTTTGGGTTGGTGGAAGTTTGGTCGATAAGATCAGGGCGTTGGATAGTCAAAGCAGGAAAGGCTTGGGATATGGTGTTCACGGATGTGGATATGTCATCATTGGTCCTAACCTGACGCTCAAGTTCAAAGGTGATATTACAACTTAGAATGTTCAATTCGTGAATAGGCTCAACATCATCATAGGAGTCCTCTTCAGCCATAGGTGGATCAGACACGTTAAGTTCATTGTTTCGCTCTAGACCTACGGTGGGTTGAGAGACATATTGGTGAATAACATCAATAGATTTCTCTGTTATAAGCTCATCTTCTTCTGGAATGGTGCCCCATTCATAATCATTTGACTCATCTTCTGATTCAGAATCTCTAGGAAATCTTAGAAAGTGCGTGAAATCAGGATGAATACCCCAAGAAGGATTACCCTCAGTCTCTGACTTGAATTCATATTCATGGGAATCAATGTCAGAATAACTACCCCCTGCTTCTTGATCAGTTTGATTGCCTTCGAGATTGGCTGGTTCTTGTGGTACAACCATCTCTTGCGCTACAGTAGGTTCTTGTGTTTCTACTACATTAATTCTTCTGATAGGATCATCTGTATCATCAAGAAGATCTTTGATCTCTTTAGGCAATTTTTCATAGGGGATAAGCTCAGAGCTATCTGAATCATCATCAGACGGTTCTGTTTCTTCTTTCTATAGAAGGGGTTCTCCTGGTGCAATTTGTTCTATGACATGAGAACAACCACCTCTGAGATGATAGGGTTTCTTTTTAAACCCTATGCCACCAGTATCTTTTTTGGCTCGACCAATATGTGAAATGGGGGTCACAAGACCCTTTCCCCTAATTCCTAGAGGTCCTTGACCAGAATATCCCATCTTGGCTATCAATTTATTTCCTGGACCATATGAATTAGAAGGGACTGTAGGTGCTATAGATTCACTAGGTTGAACAATTTTAGATTCAGAATCCTCTTTATATAGCCATGCCAGCACAGCTTCATCCTCTTCAAATTCTTGTTTAGATACTTGCTCCACCACAAAATGTCCTTTGTATGCTTCCATAGGTTCCTTAGGTTCTGATTTAGACTGCTTCAAGGATTGGCCATATGACTTAGGTGAGATTGGGAGAGATGTTAGAGACAAGACTGGCTCTATAGTGTATTCTCCCATCCCATTTTCTTTGATATTGATCTCTTTAGCAATGTCATCCATCTTAGATGTGGAAGCCACATTTTGTTGCTTGATGGAAGATTCTCTGTTATTGGGAACAAGTTTATCGGCACTTTCCTTCAATGTATTGCAAGTTGTACTTAGATCAGCTGGGATAGTAACCTCCACTCCTTCATAGGGAAATTTCAAGCATTGATGGTATGTTGAAGGAATAGCCTGCATTTCATGTATCCAGGGTCTCCCTAGAAGGATATTGTAAGCCAATGGTAGATCGAGCACCTGACATGTGGTATCTTTGATGACTGGACCCACCCGGATGGGCAAGACAATGGTGCCTTTAGAAGCTCTTTCTTGTTCATCATAGGCTTTTATGGTGATCTTCTTTCGAGGATCAATAGCCATCTCTGAGAATCCCAACTGTGTGATTAAGTTGTAAGAACAAATGTTGAGGCCTGCGCCCCCATCTATCAACACACGTTTGACTCGACGGTTCTGGATCAAGACTTCTATGTGCAAGGGCTGATTATGTGGGTGACTTAGGGAGTTGTCATCCTCTTCTGAAAAGGAGATATATTGTAGAGATGTTAGATGACCAACCATAGTCTGGAACCTGTCTAGATCTAGATCATCAGGAACATTAGAGCTGAGCAAAGCTTTGTCTAGGATATCACGGTGAGCTGGAGATATTCGAAGTAACTCAAACATAGAGATTTTGGCATTGGTATGCTGGAGTTGTTGTATGATGCTATAAGATGTAGGTCTGGTATCCTTTGGATTGGAAGATTTCGAGGCAACCTTCTATTTAGAAGCAGATGTGAGATTGAAAGGTATCTTAGGGACATCAAATAAATTTGGTGTTTGTCCTTTCAGATGCATCTGAGCTTGTGATCTAGTAACTGCATTAGCTGAGGAATGATTTCTATCTCTTCGTACAATCATGATGACATTACAGCTCTCAGAGAGGCATGGTTCCACCATATTGATGACAGCATCGTTTCCAGGGTAGGCATAGTTGACTTTTGCCCCCATGTTAGGCTGAGAAGTGGAAACTCCCTTGCCATGTTGTGGAAAAGGTTCTGTAAATGCTGTGTGATCATTATTGCTGGTAGGATTATCGATTGTGATGTCCCCTTTATCTATCAAGTCTTGAATGGTATGCTTCAAATGGAAGCATCCATTAGTTCTGTGGCCTTTAGTTCGATGGAAAGCACAAAATTCATTATCTTTCCACCAACATGGTTTTGGATCCGGATCAGGTTTTCGGATTTGTGGTAAAGAGATCATGTTATCAGCTATCAGGGTCCTCAGAGCAGATTCCAAAGATTCTCCCAGGGGAGTAAACTTTCATTTATTATCCCATCGTTTGAATGGCTTCTTTGGAGATGGTTCAGCAGATTTTTTCTCTGAAGCTTCAATGGCTTTGGTGGCAAGGGTGAGATTGTAGGCCGGTGCCTTTGATGGGGTGTGGATAGTGTCAACAACACCGTCAGAGATGATACCTTTGTTTCTATTCCAGGTCTTGTTTTTATCTTTTGAGCTAGATCCCGATTCAGACTTGTCCTTTTGAAGTGTGATTTCTCCTTTCTTGACAAGTACTTTCTCAATCTTGATTGCATTATCCACCATTTTATCAAAAGATACATGATCTTGCATTTGCAATGGATAGTTGAGCTCTGGAACAAGGTTATTGATAAAGATTTCAAGTTTCTCCATTTCGGGAATTGGTCTAGCATATAAAGAAAACTTCTTTCGCCACCTCTTGAGAAAAGTTAGGAATGATTCCCCTGGATATTGCTTGAGGTTACAGATATCGATCATGGTAATCGGATGTTGAATATTGTAGGAATATTGTTGATAAAACAATTTAATCAATTCCTCAAAAGTTTTGATCGTAGAAGGTAATCTTGAAAACCACTGAATGGATGCTCCTCCCAAGGATCTAGGAAAAAGACGCATTAGATAAGTCGGTTCATGCATGAATTCCATGGATTGTGTACAGAACTCTCTGACATGATCTTGAGGATCAGAGTGTTCATCATATTTGTCATACTTTGGTATCTCCACTCTTTTTGGGAATGGAGGCATATACAAGTCTTTGTCAAAAGGGAAAGGACAAAGGGCCTCCATGGAGAATTCCTTGGGTTCCTTCTCTTTCTCAATTTTATTCATTTTGACCTGCATAGCTTGCAGCTGGTTCATTATGGCTGTCATCGGAGTTTCTTCCTCATGCGTGATGATATCTTCGACATTGAAGTGAGGAGGAATTTTAGCTCCTTCTTGGGCTAATTGCAAAAAGTATGCCTCTCTATCCATTTTCAAGAAATGCCTCATCATTCTTTTGAATTCATCGTCATTCTGACACCGATGGATTTCAGAAGGTGTAGGGTCTTGGTCGGCATTATGTTGAGAATGGTGTCCCTGGGATCCTCCTCCTAGAGAACCATGGTTTGTCCCTGCTTGAGACATGGTAGGAGTTTTTGGGCTCCCTGGAATAGATTGAGGAGGAGTTTGTTGATTACCTCTGTGAGTTGATAGAGGAGGTATGTAACCAGTTTTTAATCGAAAGTTACCGAGACCGTCGTCTTCGTAGATACCTGACTTGATGAGTTGTTCAAGAGTTGGACCCGGGGTATTGGTCAAAAGTAAGTTCTGAGATGTTTCTTCTGATTTCTTGTGTGAAGAAGCTCTAGTCTCCACCATTAACTTTGAATGAAACAGAAGAAAAGGATGAAGACAACTGAAGAACAATTTGATTCGAGAAAATCGGATGACACAACCTTGTCAAGATTATGATAGTTTTGATGATCTGATGAGATGTGGGTGAAGGAAACTGTGCCCTGGATGTATGGGATAGATCACCCAAAAGATAGCGGACATGAGTTCTCAACACTTAGTTTGTTTTTGAAGATTGATTGATTGAAGATTGATAGTTATGACAAGGTTTTGACACGAGATAAAAAGGACTCAAATTGATCAAACAGAAGACTAGATCGGATTCAAAAGATCAAACTTAGAAAATGGTAGAATTCTCAATAGCTACTGCTCTGTTCCTGACACAATGATATTTTTGACAGATTCTGGAACTAGGCTGGAAACATTGGATATCTTGCAATTTGACAATTTCTGACAACTTTCTCAAATTTTTCCAAACGACACTCTGCAGACTCGTACGACACTGGGTAGTCTATGAAATGACAGTTGCTAAACTCATACGACAGTTGGGTAATACTGAAATGACACTTGACAAAACTCGTATGACTTTTGACTTCCTGAAATGAATTTTGACTCTAGAAAAGATTTTACGTCAATTTTTGCAAAATGTAAGGTCTTCAGTTTTGGATTGTTTGCAAATTGTATTGTCCAGATTTTGAAGGTTATACCAGATTTGATCATTTTTAATAGCCAAGTAGATAAATAAGCACGTAGAATAGCAAGCAAGTGATTCCAAGCATGTCTGAAAACAATGAACAAGGGCAAAAGCAACCTTGCGCATGAACAATCAAGTGACCAAATTGTGCTAATCCCTAAGAGTACTAATTGTGTATGTTCTGAAAAAGTTTTGCAATAACGCACATATACCTGAAAGTGAAAAATTGTCCTCTCTAGGGTTTTTAGTAATGGTTTGACTCTGCAACTTTTATGATTCAAAGGGGTGAACTCCAATCCCGGTGCACCAGGGTTTTGACACAGTCTGAGAACTTAATCTTCAAGAGCTGCTAGGGAGATCTGACAACCCAACAATGAACCATACCCGTGGAGATTTCTTCCATAAGGACATTTATATAGCGGCTGTCACTACCATGGCAAAAATGGCTATTACCGCTTGAGGTTCCGTCAACGCAGTTTTCCCTATGAAGGGATTGTCCGCTACGGTTAACCCTCTCTAAAGATGACTCACAATAGTATACCACAAGGGGACTTGGCTCTAGATTCAAGGTTTTGACACCTCTTCACTTTTAACCCAAACAAAGCAAGCAGATTAATCCGACACGCTAAGACAAAGTTTTGTTCCACCAAGGTCTGTGATATCAACTCCACGTGATCTATCAACCTCTCCGGGGAGAGAATGTATCAATCAATAAGAGAAGACGCACTAACCAATTTTGATTCACCAAAGCTCGTGATATCAACCCCACGTGATCTATCAACCTCTCCGGAGAGAGAATGTGTCGATCAATAAGAGAAGACTCACTAACTAAGTTGAATGTGAAACGCACTAAGTATCCTCCCTACCTACAAGGATTCTATCGTCAAGAAGGATTTCGCTAGGAATCCAATCTCTCAAGAATCACAAATAGTGTTCATAGAGCCTAATTACTATGTGAGCACAGATGTATGTTCTGAAAGCAAATCTACCAAAAGCATCCAAAAAGTAGAAAGAGGAACACTTAACGTTCAAAGCAAATATGAGATGAGTCCACAAGGTG
>BSBK01013707.1:5000-112076 GCA_027943335.1 Chamaecyparis obtusa | reverse complement strand
CAAGGTTCGAGCATGATGTTAACCTTGCGATCATGTTTTTGTAGAGCATGATGTTTCACCTTGTGATCAATATTTCAAAACCTAATTTCAAAGGAGAGTAGGATTCTATATTAAGATTAGGTTTGAAGAAACTAATTTCAAGTCTTTAAGGAACTAGTGATATACAAAGACCAATGTATAATTTTGTTTCTTTAAAACTAATCACAACTTTGTAAAATATAGTCTTGTAAAACACATGGAGATTCTAACATAAAAATGAAAACAAGATGTGTATAATGTAAAACAAAAACCCTAGTCCCAAAAAAACCAACCAAAACCTATGAATGAAAATAGAAAAGAAGAAAATAAAGAAAATAATTAGACATGTATAAAGGAACAAAAATCCACTCAGTAAAGGCACTTAAAATGCTAAGGGAATGATCACATGGACATGAGTAAAGTGCAATGTAATTTCAAAGAGATAAAACATAATTAAATACCTCAAAATATATTACAAGCTAAATGTGTAGTCACATCATTTTAGGGGCATTAATGAAAAGCTAAATATGTAATTAGGGGTTCAATACTAGATTACACATGTATAACACAAACAAAAAAATGTCATTTGGGTTTTGAAACCATATTATATGGGTAATTTGGGTTATAAAACTCAAACCATGTGTTGTAAAAACCTCTTTATGTATTTTTGGTTCTAAAACCTGATTTTTTTAATGTTTTTTTAAAAAGTGAATGCTTGCAATTTGAATGGAAAACTTGTGGAAGCATGAGGGTAGGACATTGTTCCAACTAAATATGACTTCTACACTTGAGAGAAATACAATAGTACCTCATAAAGCATTCCTTAGAGTGTGTAGGAAACAAAATTTACTACTTTCATTTGGCTTATCTCACATTTTGACCAATGTTAAAAATGGTGATAACACAAGTCACTATTAAGTCTTCTCACCTAATTTATCTTACAGATCTCTCCTCGGGAGTAAGAACATGCATTTAGGAAAGAAGAAAGTTAAATATTGTGTTTATGATTTTATTTTTAGAAAATAATGAATATAATATAACTTGAGAGTATCTTAGTCTACCAAACTAGAAGAAATCCATAGATGTTGACTATGACTCTTTGATAAAGAATCAAATGTGAGAAATTTTTGATTACCTACAAGAAAGAATCCATAGGCTACAAATAGTTTTTTAAATCAAATACAAGGTAGATGGATTTATTAACAAATAAAAATCATGACTTGTTGCAAATGAATATGCTCAAATAGTATGGTATTGATTATGAGGAAATCTATGCACCCATAGTGAAGCTATAAACCATTGGGTTTGTTTATGGATTAGGCATGTAGAAAAAGATGAAACTTCATCATATGGATGTGAAGCATGCTTTATTGAATTATAATATTGAGGAATAGTCTACTTTATTTAGCGTAAAGGCTATATTGATAACATAATCATCACAAGTTATGTCCTTTTATTAAGTTTGTGTATGGTCTTAAACAAGCCCCCGGGTATGGTACATAAAAATATATGGTCACCTTTTTTATAATGGTTTGGCTTGCAACCCGTCTAATCCTAATTTTTATATTAGGAAGGTTGGGATATATATTTTCATTCTTTTCTTATATGTGGATAATCTTGTGATCTTAAAGAGTTTAAAAAATTGCATTGATACTATCAAGAATGATATAAATAAACCGTTCAATATACCATATTTGAGCTAACTTAATTATTGTCTTGGCTTGGACATATGGTACAAGGAGCATCATATTTTTATTTCTTAGATGAAATGTTCAATAAACTCTTGAAATATTTTTTCATATTTAATTAAACATATTTTAACTCCAATGGAGAAAGGTTTACAACTCTCTCACTTCCAAAATTCACCTTAAGTTGAGATGACTATCTATAGGAAGCCTGTTGGGAGTTGAATCTTCTCAACTTATATTAGGCCATATTTATGCTTTTTCATTAGCTATCTATTGAGGCTAATGCTAGAGAAATAAAATTTCATTGTAGCTAACAATATTTTGTAATTTTTCCAAGGTAGACTTGAGTATGGTTTGGAACAAAAGAAGAACACTTAATTATTCTTGAAAGATTATGTTGACTTGGACTATGTTGGATCTATAAATGATAGGAAATAAACATGAAGTTATATATATTTTTTATCTTGGATCTTGTCTTATCTTGTTAATGAGTAAGAATAAAATTATTGTCTCTCTATCTTCCATCAAGGCTAAACATCATGGTTAATGAGGAGCTATGTGAAAGAAAATTTAGTTGCATTTTATTATAGCTTGTATAAACATTTTAAAAGAAAAATATATAATTATCTATTGCAATAATCAATGGGCCTTGAAGCTTTTCATGAGTCCAATTTTCCATGAGTGGCAAAGCAAAATTGAGGTCAAGTGCCATTACATTTGATAACACATCATGAACTACAACATTTGGCTCCAATAATGCCCCACCCAGAAAGATGTTGGAGTTGATGAGAAAACAACCCACAATTTCCAAGAACGCCTTGATACAAACACCTGTCACAAAAAGAAGAGAGAAGAAAACAACTATGGAGGCCTGAACGCATTGATCCATGAGAGAGGAGAAATGATTGATGTGAAAAACAAAAGTTACAATTCAATAATGAATAATCTGGTATGTTTACACAGTCCTTTAGATGAAAGACCCTATTAGGAGTCAAGAAAGAGGGGTGGGATCACTGCCCAGGCTCACTACCCAAAGAAGGTTAAATCCACCTTTAGAACTCATCATTCACAACACAAGTGTATATGAAGAAATACACAATCTTTTGAACTATCCGAAAATAACTATCTTTGCTTGATCAGTTCTAATGAAGTACACCAATAATTTCTCTTCTCTACATCTAGCAGACACAAGCTCAAAGCTTCCACATTATTTTTTACATCACATACATTCTCACCATATCTTTTCCAAATAAAATATCTTACATATATAACCTATTACATTCTACATGATCAGGTCAGCCAATAAGGCTTTTGTAACATATAAACAATTACATAAATCCTTTCTAAGATACACACGGTATCTAAATAAAGTTTACAATGATTACATTACAACAATTAAGGACTGACACCTTAATTCACATTCACCAAACAAAATGCATGCTATATCACTAAAGTTGGCTCCGAAATAAGAGTTCTCTAGATCACACGCCATAGTTGACATCATAATGCTTTTTGTACCTTGTGTTGACCAAGGAACATTATTTAGTACCTTATCATTCATCTCTTAAGCTCACATACACTGAATCCATACCTTCTATAAGATATACCATAAATACATAGACTCTTTTTGTCAACTTCCACTGTCACAGTCCAGTAACCAGTCTTCACCAAAACATTTGTAACTCATCCAATATGAAACATTACATGATGTGATCTTGGGATATAAGATCACAGTGTATTCCTATACTCTCATCTATCTTCATACATTCTAAAACATCTGTACAGTATCCGTACACTGTAGTAACCATCATATTCTCTTTACATAAGCATATGTTGACATCAGTGACAAAACACTAATGACAACAACAGTAGCTCCAACATCACTCAATGTAGTGATTAAAAATATTAAATCTATCAACCATTTTCTCAATGCATTAGCAATATCCAACAATCTCCCTATTTAGCATTGATGTCAACAAATGGGAAAATCCATTAACCCCAAGTTTTATCAATCCAAAGTTCTATAACCAAATAGTGCTCTCACAATACACGTCCATACAATCTCCTCATACAGTAGGGATTTTATCATAGAAACACTCACCCTTTGAAAATAATGGAAAAGGGTGCCATGAGTCATTAACTAATGTAAGGGAGGATGGGGAGAGGGGCCAAAGGAGTGCCCTAACTAGATCCACCTTACAGAGATCACACGCAGAAGAAACAAAAAACAAGTGAGAAAGAAGAATGTAGATATCTTTAATATATTAATTTCAATTGATTCATACATGTTGGGCCTGTAAGGCCTTCCTAGTTTAGGCCAAATATTATAATCAAGTACATAAGTCCTCCAACATGCAATGAGCTAAAATAATCTTCTATCTCCTAGCTTCTATCTTTGATGTCCTAACTTGTTGTCCAAAACTACAAACAAAGATTACATTATATACAAGAGGCTACCAAACAAGTTAGTGTTCAGATCGACCATCAATGGAAGGAATGACTAGATCTAGGTCCACATGCTTCCCAATGATAGATCCCATCATTAAATTTGTGACCAAAATTAATTGCAAGAGTCAGCCTCAACAAGAAACTAAAATAAACAACTCAGTAAGAAAGGATAACCAAGCACTAGAAAAGCATCACCTAGCACCAGAGAGATAACCAACCAACATCAGTAAACAAAGGAATCCAAGCAACATCGAACCAACTCGGTCAAAGAAGGAACTGAGAAAAATAGGAAAATAAAAACATGTTTTTGGTGACATGGGATTTCTAAGGACCCGAGATGGTCCTGCATCAGACACCTGGGGTTATTTGAAAATGATTCTCTAAATCATGAAGCAGGTACAACCTGAGATGCATCCAACTCAAATTGTGAAATCCATGAGTTGTCTTCAATTGGTCTATTCTTCCATTTTACCAGATATTCCAAATAGTATTTTCCTCTTGTGCTTCTACCAATTCTTTGCTCCAAAATATGTCAACTTCTTCTATCTATTTCTTAGGATAATAATTTGGTACTATCATTTCTTCATCTGACTCATGGCACTCATACAAATTAGCAATGTTAAAAATGGGTGATATATCCATGTCATTAGGTAACTCAATCTCATAAGCATTTCCACTGTCAAATTTCTTTAGAATCTTACAAGATCAAAACTTCTCCATTTTCATCTTCCCATATGTTCCAACAAGAAATTGACATTACTTCAAATGAACCATTACTTCATCACTGACTGCAAAAGTTTTATGTCTTCTTGATCTATCATCTTTGTCTTTGTATTTTTGATTACTTTTCTCCAACTTATATTTCACATCTTCATGCATTGTCTTCATGTACTCAACAAACTTTACTCTTTCGACACTTCTCTTTCTTTCATCAACAATGTCCCTTAAATCTCATATACCTCTCAGTTGTATGCCATTTACAATCTCAAAAGGTGTTTTTCCAGTACTCCTATTCATTGAATTATTGTATGCAAACTTTTCTTGTGCCAAAAAAAAATCCCAATTACTTAGTGTGTCTCCAACTAAACATCTCAAAAGATTTCCCAAACTTCTATTCACAGCTTTTGTCTATCCATCACTCTGTGGGTGAAATGTAGAACTATATTTCAACTCGATGCCAAACTTTCTCTAAAGGGTCTTCCAAAAGTATCCAACAAATTTACTATCTCGGTCAAAGATAATACTCCTTAGTAATCCATGCAATCTTCTAGTTTCCTTAAATAAAATATCAGCTATATGTACTACAATTGATGTCTTTTTGTAAGGTATAAAATGTGTCATCTTAGAAAATCTATCCATAGTAGCAAATATAGAATCATTACCTCTTACTATCTTCGATAAACCAAGAACAAAATCCATACTAATATCAATCCAAGGTTTCTCAAGAACAAAAATCGGTGTATACAATCTAGTATTCTAACTTACTCATTTTGAAACTTGACAAATTCCACAACTTTTCACAAATTTCTGAATATCTTTATATAACTGTGGCCAAAATTATTTCTCCTTAAGAAAATTCAATGTTTAATCAACACTAAAATTTCCAACCAAACCACTACTATGTTTCTTTTTTATCAAATTATTTCTCATTGGTCATCTCGGTATACACAATCGAATACCTTTAAACAACATACCTTCTTGAATGAAATATTCTTCCCATTTAGTACTTGGTTGATCTTGAATAGGTGCTTAGCACTTTCTCCATGGCTCAGAAAAATCTAGATCAAATTCAAAAGAATCTCTCATGTCATCAAAGCCAAGAACATCAATTATCATCTCAATCATCAAAGATCTTCTACTCAATGCATCAACAACTCAGTTAGTGACTCCACTCTTATGGTTTATCACAAATGTATAACTCTACAAGTACTCAACCCATTTAATATGTCTTTGATTCAACTTACTTTGACTACCCAAATACTGTAAATCCTTATGATCAATATATAATGAAAATTCACTCGGTATCAAATAGTGTCTCCATTTCTTTAGTGCTTGAACAATAGCATAGAATTCTTGATCATACACAAAATATTTCCTTTTTGCACCATTCAACTTTTCACTAAAGAAAGCAATAGGTCTACCTTCTTGACTCAATACAACTCCTATTGCACTTCCACTTGCATCACATTCCACTTGAAATACCTTATTGAAATTAGGCAATGCCAAAATAGGCAATTCAACAACCTTCTACTTCAGAGTCTCAAAAATTTGATCAAATCCATGTGTCCACTTGAATTATCTTTTATGTCCTCTCATAGTCTCAGTCATAGCATTTCAAATTGAACTAAAATTCCTAATGAACTTTCAGTAAAAACTTGGCAAACCATGAAATGATCTTACCTCACTAGCATTCTCAGGTGTTAGCCAATTCAAAATAGCTTCAACCTTTTCGGAATCCATCTTCAAACCATTAGCTAAAATCACAAATCCCAAATACACAATCTTCTCTTTCATGAATGAACACTTTTTTAGATTTATTAGCAACTTTTCTTCTTTTAACCTTTTTAATACTTGTTTAACATGCAACACATATTCTTCTCTAGTCTTACTAAATATCAGAATATCATCAAGGTATATAATCACAAATTTACCCAAGAATTTCTTCAAAACTTCATTCATCAACCTCATAAAAGTACTCGGTGCATTAGCTAAACCAAAGGGCATAACCAACCACTCATACAAACCTTCTTTGTCATGAAAGAAGTCTTCCACTCATCACCTTCTCTGATTTTGATATGATGATACCCACTTTTCAAATCAATTTTGGTAAAATACCTTGCTCTAGTCAAATTGTCCTTTATATCATCCATTCTCAGTTTGGGAAACTTATATTTCATTGTTATCTTATTGATTTCTCTGGAATCAGTACACATTCACCATTCTCTATTCTTCTTAGGTGCTAATAAAATATGTAATGCACAAGGACTCAAAATTTCCTAGATCAAACCTTTCTGTAACAATTCTTGAATCTATCAGTTCAATTCATGATTCTCAATAGGTGTCAATTGATGTGGTGGGCCTTATTTGGTAAACTAGCTCCAGGGATTAGATCCATGCAATGATCAATGCTTCTCTGCGGTGGAAAACCATCAGGTACATTATCAAAAATGATTTCACTATACTCAGTGAGTAACTTATCAATCTCCTCAAGGACACTATACTCTATTTTCTTACTCAATTTGTTAGGAATCACAACAAAACATACATCATTCTTCTTCAAATCCTTAAAAAAATTTCTTCCTTCCATCAAGAAAACTTTCACAAATGTGCAAACATTACTAAAAGGTTCTTCAATCAAAGGTAACAATATTTTTCTTCTTCCATCAGCCCAAATAGTATATTTATGCAATCTCCCATCATATATAGCATGTCTATCATATTGCCAAGGTCTACCCAACAAAATATGACAACAATCCATAGGCATGATATCACATAACACCTTATGATATTAGTTTTTGATTTTTAAATTCACATAACATTGTTCACTTACCAAGAGTGTATGCTCATCTTTGATCCATGAAATCTGGTAGGGCTTTAGATGTTCCAACCTTTTTAACTGCAACTTTGTAACCATTTCCTCAGATGCTAGATTCTCCAAGCTACCACTGTCAATGATTACCTTCCAAACTTCATCAAAAACTCTACATTTGGTCTTGAACAAAAATTTTCTTACCAGATCTTCCTTATTACTTTCACTCCAAAGTGCTCTCCTTACTATCAAGTTCTTTTCCTTCTTAGGTTCATTCGGTGACTCTTCTTGCATCAAAGAATTTCTACTACTACCAACCTTCTTACTTGTGTGTGTACACTCAAATGATCTATGTCCTTCTCCACAATTGTAACAACTTCCTTGAAAATCACTTCTGTTATAACCACCTCGGTAGTTACTACCTCTGCCTCTAGATGAACTTTCACCTTTCCACTCAGTCTTGCCTCTATCCAATTTTTTCATTTCAGGTTCAGATCTACTATTTTCACCATAAGATCTACCTATTCCTCTAGGGAATCTACCACCTCTATCGCTTTGTCTTTGCTCATGTCTTTTGTTCAATTTCTCCCTAGCTTTCAATGCAAATTGATAAGCCTCTTCAATGTTCTCCAATTTGACCAAACTGATTGACTCTCAATCCATGCAAGTACCTAGCAATTCTTTCCACATCATCTTCATCATGTCCAGATCTGATATCTGATCTATAGAATTCCTTAGTATATTCTTTTACCGAGGTATCTTTCTCCTCAAAATTTTCATTCACCTAACTAGGTTAATCTGATAATCACAAGGTAAAAAATTCGTTTCAATTTATTCACCATTTTATTCCATACCTTGATTTTGTATTTTCCTTTCCTCTTTTTGTCCAACTGTAGATGTTCCCACCAAAAGGATGCATGACTTTTCAACTCTGTGCTTGCAATTTTCACCTTCTTTTCCTTAGGTACATTTTCATATTCAAAATACTTTTCCAGCTCAGTGATCTAGTCCACCAATTCATCACAATCTAATTTTCCACTATATTCAGGAGGATTAAAGTGTGTTGTAGAATTCAGATTTGTCAAAACCTTCAACAATCTTTCCTGACCTTGATCCATCATGAGTGCAGGTTCTACATCACCTTGTTCTTCCTCAATTTCATCATCACTAACGTCTTCAAGATTTCTTCCTCTTCTCTGGGATTTTTCAATAGCTTCTAATCTAGCAGTAAGTTGTCTCAACATGTCTACCAAGCTTGGATCTACATCTTGCCTCCCACGAACCATCTTTAAACCCTTTGCAATTGTAGGCCAGATCACAATTTGCTACCCCACAACAAATAAACTAAGGTTTGGAAAGAATGAATCCTCAAACTTAGATTAACAAATTGAGATCCATATCTCACCTTGCTTTGATACCACCTGACACAAGGGAGGATGGAGAGAGGGGCCAAAGGCATGCCCTAACCAGATCTACCTTGCAAAGATTACATGTGGAAGCAAAAAACACACAAGTGAGAGAGAGAATGCATATATCTTTTATATATTAACTTTAATTGATTCATACATGTTAGACTATAAGGCCTTCCTAGTTTAGGCCAAATATTACAATCAAGTACATAAGTCCTCCAACATGTAAGGATATAAAAAAATCTTCTATCTCCTAGCTTGTATCTATGATGTCCTAGCTTGATGTCCAAAACTACAAAGAAATATTACATTATATACAAGAGTCTACTAAACAAGTCAACCTTCAGATCCACCATCAATAGAAGGAATGACTAGATCTAGGTCTACATGCTTCCCAATGATAGATTCCATGATTAAATCTGCGACCAAAATTAATTGCAAGAGTCAGCCTCAACAGGAAACTAAAACAAACAACTTGGTAAGAAAGGACAACCAAGCACCAGAAAAGCATCATCAAGTGGCAGGAAAATTTACCGAGCACCAGATAGATAACCGACCAACACCGGTAAGCAAAGGAAATTGAGAAACACCGAATCAACCCAATCAAAGAACGAACCAAATGACACAGGAAAACAAAAACATGTTTTTGGTGACACGAGATTGCTAAGGACCCGAGATGCTCCTGTATCATTAACTTTTCTTCTCAACTTTCTTCAATGACACTCCCCTAAGGATTAGATCCCTACATCAAGTACAAAATATGATAAGGCTCTGAAAACCTCTGGACTAATGCATCGCTATATCAATTCTGACTAGGAGGGGCCTGAACCCCAAGCATACCTTTGAGATATTCAAAGCTATCTTTAGGTAGTGACTTTGTAAAGATGTTTTTAATCTGTTCCTTTGTAGTAATATACTCCAACTTTATTTCCTTCTTTTCCACCTTATCTCTCAAGAATTGATACTTGATAGAAATATGTTTATTTTTAGAACACATCACCAGATTCT
The DNA here is from genome assembly GCA_027943335.1 of Chamaecyparis obtusa. Classification (NCBI taxonomy): domain Eukaryota; kingdom Viridiplantae; phylum Streptophyta; class Pinopsida; order Cupressales; family Cupressaceae; genus Chamaecyparis; species Chamaecyparis obtusa. The sequence continues at coordinate 101,976 of BSBK01013707.1, read as the reverse complement.
TTGAAATATTCATTCTACTGGTGTTATCACAATGGATAACCACAAGCTCATCAAAATTTATTCCAATATCCTTCAACATTTGTTTCATCCAAAATTTTTGAGTACAATTAATAGTAGCTCAACAACATACTATGATTCAGCAGTAGATTGAGCTATACAATCTTTCTTCTTACTTAGCCATGAAACCAACTTTTTCCCAAGGAAAAATGCACCACCACTAGTACTCCTTTCATCAATATTTCCTGCCATCAATATTTCCTACCCAATCAACATCATTTTTATAATCATTAAGTTCAAAACTATCATTTCTATCATACCATAAGCCATAGTATATTGTTCCTTTGAGATATCTCAATATCCTTTTTACAACAGCTAGGTGTGTCTCTTTAGGTTCTGCCTAATATCTAGCCACAATCTCAACAACATTAGCAATATCTAGTCTGGTGTGAGTTAGATATTGTAATCCTCTAACCATTGATTTATGCTTGGTCTTAAAAACACACTTTGATTCATTATTATTTGTCATCTTATTACTGGTCACCATGGGTGTAACAACTGGTTTATAGTCTTCCATTGCAAACTTTTTCAACATATCTTTAAGATATTTAGTTTGAAAAATAAAAATGCCATTCTTATTCTGATTTATTTGCAGTCCAAGAAAAAATTTCATTTCTCCTATCATGGACATCACAAATTCATTTTCCATCTCTTTAGAAAATTTCTCACATAGATCATCATTGCCTCCAAAGATAATATCATCAACAAATACTTCTATTATCAAAACTCCATCTTCACTAGTTCTTAAATACAAATTACTATCAACATTACCTTTTTTTAATCCAAGCCAAAGTACATATTTGTCTAACCTTGCATACCAAGTCCTTGGAGCTTGCTTCAGTCCATATAGAGCTTTCTTCAACCTGCATACCATGTCTCCATCTTCACATAAAGGAAATATACTAGTTTTCTCTATATACACTTCTTCTTCAAGATCTCCATTCAAGAATTCATATTTCACATCCATCTGATATACCTTGAAGTTATTATGTGTAGCATAAGACAAAAATAATCTCACAACTTCTATTCTAGCAATAAGAGAAAATGTCCCTTCAAAATCTATGCCTTCTTGTTGTGAATAGTCTTTACATACCAATCTTTCTTTGTTTCTTACAACAACTCTTTCTTCATTCATTTTGTTTCTAAACACCCATTTAGTTCCTATTACATTTTTTTCTTAGGTATAGGAACCAATTCCCAAGTGTTATTCATCTTTATTTGAGCTAACTCTTCCTTCATAGCAGTTATCCAAGATTCATCTCTACAAGCTTCATCTGTAGTCTTTGGTTCAACTTGAAAAATTAAACAAATTTCTTCTCTAGCCTTTGATCTAGTCATTACTCCTTGATTAGAGTTACCAATAATTTGATTTTCAGGATGATTATTCTTTACATACCTTAGATTCTTAGGAACCTTGGTAGCCTCATTTGTGTTATCATCACAAGTCTCATTTTTGCATTCAACCTCAAAAAATTCTTCTTCCTCTACAGCAAAAGCCTCTTTAACCTCTATATTCTGATTATAGTCATACATTCTCTCTTGTATCTGAAACCTTTCATCTATCTTCACATTGTTACTTTCAATCATCTTCCTTAATCTCATATTGAAACATTTATAAGTGACACAGGGCAGGTGAGGAAGAGGGGCCAAAGGCACACCCTAATCTAGATCTACCTTGCAAAGATCATACATGAAAGCAACAATACACAAAGTGAGAGAGAGAATGCAGATCAGATCCTTATATTTTATCAAATAGATTCATACATGTGTCAGGCTGTAAGGCCTTCCCGATTAGGGCCAAATATTATAATTCAATAACAACAGTCCTCCAACATGAAAGGATTCAGAAACTATCTTCAATCTTCTAATCTGATACCATCTATCTTCTAGCTCTAAGCTGCCCTCCTAAAATACAACCAAATATTACAATATAGACAAGAGGCTACTAAACAAGTCAACCTTCAGATCCACCATTAACAAAAGGAACAAAGAGATCTAGGTCCACATGCTTCCCAATGATAGATACCAACATTAAATCTATGACCATAATTAAGTGTACAAGTTGGCCTCAATAGAAAACCAAAAGAAATAACTCGGTAAGAAAGGATAACTGAGCACCAAGAAAGGATAACTGAGCACTAGGGAATTAACTGACCAACTTGGTATTTAATGAAGGAATCGAACAAATACTAAGCCAACTTGGTCAAAGAAGGAACCAAGCAACATAGGAAAATTCAAACTTATTTTTGGTGACACGGGATTGCCAAGGACCTAAGATGCTCTTGCATCAAACACCTGGGGTTATTTCAAATGATTCTCCAAATCATGTAGTAGGTACAACCCAAGCTAAATCCAACTCAGATTGTGAAATCCATGAACTCTCTTCAATTAGTCTATTCTTACACTTTACTAGATATTCCATATACTATTTTCCTCTTGTGCTTCTGCCAACTCTTTGTTCCAAAATCTACTCAACTTCTTCTTTCTTTTTCTTAGGATAATCATTTGGTACTTTCATTTCTTCATCTGATTCATGGTACTCATATAAATCATCAATTTTGACTATAGGTGATATATCCATGTCATCAGGTAACTCAATCTCATAAGCATTTCCACTGTCAAATTTTATCAAAATCTCGCAAGGACCAAACTTCTTCATTTTTAGCTTCCCATATGTTCCAAGAGGAAATCTACCTTTCTTCAAATGAACCATTACTTCATCACAAATTGCAAAAGTCTTATGTCTTCTTGATCTATCATCTCTGTCTTTTTATTTTTGATTACTTTTCTCCAACTTATGTTTCACATCTTCATGCAATGTCTTCATGAATTCAGAAAACTTTACTCCTTCAAGACTTCTCTTTTCTTCATCGGCAATATCCCTCAAATTTGATATACCTCTCAGTTGTATGCCATTTACAATCTCAAAAGGTATTTTTCTAGTACTCCTATTCATTGAATTATTATATGCAAACTCTTCTTATGCCAACCCAGAATCATAATTACTTGGTGTGTCTCCAACTAAACATCTCAAAGGATTACCCAAGCTTCTATCCACAACCTCTATTTGTCCATCAGTCTATGGGTGAAATGTATAACTATACCTCAACTTGGTGCCAAACTTTCTCCAAAGAGTCTTCCAAAAGTATCCAACAAACTTGTTATCTCGGTCAGAGATGATACTCCTCAGTAATCCATGCAATCTGATAGTTTCCTTGAAGAAAAGATCTATTATATGTACTACATCTGATGTTCCATTCTAGAAAATCTATCAACAACAACAAATATAGAATCATTACCTCTCACTTTCTTCGGTAAGCTAAGAACAAAATCCATACTGATGTCAATCCAAGGTTTCTCAAGAATAGAAATTGGTATATACAATCTAGTATTTTGACTTACTCCCTTTGTAACTTGACAAATTCCACAACTTTTCACAAATTTTTGAACATCCTTATACAACTATGGCCAAAAGTATTTCTCCTTAAGAAAATTCAATGTCTTCTCAACATGAAAATGTCCAGCCAAATCACTACTATGTTTCTCCTTTATCAAATTAGTTATCATTGATCCTCTTGGTATACACAATTGAATACCTTTAAACAACATACCTCCTTGAATGAAATAGTCTTCCCATTTAGTACTCGGTTGATCTTGAATACATGCTCTTCACTTTCTCCACGGCTCATAAAAATTAGGATCAAATTCATATGAATCTCTCATGTCATCAAAACCAAGAACTTCAATTCTCATCTCGGTCATCAAAGATCTTCTTCTACTCAATGCATTAGCAACTGAATTAGTGACTCCAATCTTATGTTTTATCATAAATGTGTAACTTTTCAAATATTCAACCCATTTCATATGTCTCTGATTCAACTTATTTTGACTACAAAAATACTATAAAGCCTTATGATCAATATAAAACACAAATTCACTTTGTATCAAATAATGTCTCCATTTCTTTAGGGCTTGAATAATAGCATATAATTCTTGATCATACATAAAATATTTCCTTTTTGCATCATTCAACTTTTCACTAAAGAAAGCAATAGGTTTACCTTCTTGAATCAACATAGCTCCTATTGCACTTTCACTTGCACCACATTCAACTTGAAATACCTTATTGAAATCAGGCAATGCTAACACATGCAATTCAACAACCCTCTACTTTAGAGTCTCAAAACTTTTATTAGCTCTATGTGTCCACTTAAATTCTCTTTTATCTCGTCTCATAGTCTCACTCATAGCATTACAAATTGAACTGAAATTCCTAATGAATTTTTGGTAAATACTTTCCAAACCATGAAATGATCTTACCTCATCAAAATTCTCAGGTGTAGGCCAATTCAAAATAGCTTGAACCTTTTAGGATCCATTTTCAAACCATCAACTGAAATCACAAATCCCAAATACACAACTCCTCTTGTATAAAAGAACACTTTTTTCAGATTTATCAGCAACTTTTCTTCTTTCAATCTCTGCAATACTTGTTTAACATGAAAAAAATGTTCTTCTTTGGTCTTATTGAATATCATAATATCATCTAGGTATACAATTACAAACTTACCTAAGAATTTCCTCAAAACTTCATTCATCAATCTCATAAAAGTACTCGGTGCATTAGTTAAACCAAAAGGCATAATGAACATGACTCATACAAACCTTCTTTTGTCTTAAAAGTAGCCTTCCACTCATCACCTTCTCTGATTCTGATCTAATGATATCCACTTTTCAAATCAATTTTGGTAAAATACTTTTCTCTAGTCAAACTATACATTATGTCATCCATTCTCGATATAGGAAACCTATATTTTAGTGTTATTTTTTTGATTACTCTAGAATATGTACACATTCACCATTATCCATTATTCTTAGGTGCCAATACAGATGGTACTGCACAAGGACTCAAACTTTCTCAAATCAAACCTTTTTGCAATAGTTCTTGAATCTGTTGATTCAATTCCTGATTCTCGGTAGGTGTCAACAGATGTGGTGCCTTATTTGGTAAACTAGCTTGAGGGATTAAATCCATATAATGATCAATTTTTCTCTTTTGTGGAAAACCATTAGGTACATTATCAGAAATGATCTCTCTATACTCGGTGAGTATATTATCAATCTCTTCAGGGATGCTATCCTCTATTTTCTTACTCGGTTTGTTAGGAATCAAAAAAAAATATACATCATTCTTTTTCAAATCCTTAAAAGACTTTTTTCCTTCCATCAAGAAAAATTTCACAAATGTACAAACACTACTAATAGGTTCTTCAATGAAAGGTAACAATATTTTTCTTCTCCCATCAGCCTAGATAGTATATTTATGCAATCTCCCATCATATATAGCATGTCTATCATATTGCCAAGGTCTACCCAACAAAATATGACAATAATCCATAGGCATGATATAACATAATACCTTATCATAGTACTTTCTAATTTCCAAATTCACATAAAATTGTTCACATAAAAAGAGTCTATGCTCATCCTTGATCCATGAAATTTGATAGGGCTTCGGGTGTTTCAGCCTCTCCAACTGCAACTTTGTAACCATTTCCTTCGATGCCAAGTTCTCTGAGCTTCCACTATGAATGATTATCTTCCAAACTTCATAAAAAAATCTACATCTGGTCTTGAAAAAAAAATTCCTTACAAGATCTTCCTTATTACTTTCACTCCAAAGTTCTCTTCTTACCATCAAGTTCCTTTCCTTCTCAGGTTCATTCAGTGAGTCTTCTTGCACCAAAGTATCTATACTGCTACTGACCTTCTTACTTGCATGTGTACATTCAAATGATCTATGTCCTTGTTCTCCACAATTGTAACATATTCCTCGAAATCCACCTCTGTGACAACCACCTCAGTAGATATTGCCTCTTCCTCTACATGAACTTTCACCTTTCCACTCAGTCTTGCATTTATCTAGATTTGCCTTTTCTAGATCATATCTATTATTTTCACCATAAGATCTATCCCTTCCTCTAGGGAATCTACCACCTCTACCTCTTTGTCTTTTATCATGTCTTTTGTTCAATTTCTCCTCAGCTTTGAAGGAAAATTGATAAGCTTCTTCAATTTTTCCAACTTGACCAGACCAATTTCTTCTTAGATGGAAACTCTCGATCTATTCAAGTACCTAGCAATTATTTCTACTTCATCTTCATCATGTCCAAATCTGATATCTAATCTATAGAATTCCTCAGTATAATATTTTACAGATCTATCTTTCTGCCTCAAACTTTGCATTCACCTAACTAGGTTAATCTAATAATCACAAGGTGAAAACTTTCCTTTCAATTTATTCACCATCTTATTCCATACCTTAATTTTGTCTTTTCCTTTCCTCTTTCTGTCCAATTGTAGATGCTCCCTCCAAAAGGATGCATGACTCTTCAACTTTGTGCTTGTGATTTTCACCTTCTTTTCCTTGGGAACATTTTCATATTCAAAGTACTTTTCCATCTTGGTGATCTAGTCCACCAATTCATCCGAATCTAGATTTCCACAATACTCAGGAGGATTGAAATGTTGTGTAGACTTTAGATTTTTCAAATCATTCAATAATATTTCCTCACCCTAATCCATCATCGGTGTAGGTTCTACATCACCTTGTTCTTCTTTAATTTATTCATCACTAACATCTTCAAGATGTCTTCCTCTACGCTGGGTTGTCTCAATAGCTTCTAACCTAGCAGCAAGTTGTCTTAACATGTCTTCCAATCCTAGATCTGCATCTCACCTCCCATGAACCATCTTGAAATCCTATGCAATTGTAGGCTAGATCGCAATTTACTACCCAACAAAAAATCAAATATTGTTTGACAAGAAGGAAACCTCAAACCTAGATTCTCAAATATAGATCTAGATCTAACCTTCACTCTAATACCACCCGATGTAAGGTAGGTGAGGAAGAGGGGCCAAAGAAACACCCTAATCTAGATCTAACTTGCAGAGATTACACATGGAAGAAAAAACACACAAAATGAGAGAGAGAGAATGAAAATCATATCCTTATATTTCATCAAATAGATTCGTGCATGCCAGGCAGTAAGGCCTTCCTAGTTAGGGTCAGATATTACAATTCAATAAAAATAGTCCTATAGTCCTCCAACATGAGAGGATTAAAAAACTATCTTTAATCTTCTAATCTACTACCATATATCTTCTAGCTCTAAATTTTCCTCCTAAACTACAACCAAAGATTACAACATATACAAGAGGCTACTGAACAAGTCAGCCTTCAAATCCACCATTAACAGAAGGAATGACTAGATCTAGGTCCACACACTTACCAATGATAGATACCAACATTAAATACATGATCATAATTAAGTGCACAAGTCAGCCTCAATAGAAAACCAAAAGAGACAACTCGGTAAAAAAGGATAACCGAGCGCAAGGAATGGATAACTGAGCACTAGGGAATTAACTGACCAATTCGGTAAATGAAGGAACCAAACAAATATCAAGCCAACTCAGTCAAATATTGAACCAAGAAACACACAAAAACTCAAACTTATTTTTGATGACATAGGATTGTCAAGGACCCGAGATGCTCCTGCATCAGTAAGCCTTTCTCTTAGTAGAATAACCAAGGAAAATTCTTTCATGACTTCTAGCATCAAACTTCCCTATCTCATCATCTCTCTTGATATAGCACTTACTACCAAATATTCTAAAATATTTTACAGTAGGAACATGATCAAAATATAATTCTCAAGGAGTCTTACTTGTACCTTATCTGATGTGAACTTTGTTCAATGTGTACACTATTATCCCAACAATCTCTCTCTAATGCATATGAGATACATTCCCTTCAAGAAACATTGTCCTAGCAGCATCAAGTATAGTCTTGTTTCTTCACTCTGCTATCCCATTTTGTTGTGGAGTCCTAGGAGAAGATGTTTGTCTTTGTATTCCATGCTCTTCACAATATTAATTGAATAAGTCTAAAGTAAAATATCTACCTCTGTCTGACCTCAAACATTTTATCTTTAAACTTGATTCATTCTCTACTTTTGCCTTGAAGTAAGTAACCCACATCATTCTAGAAAAGTCATCAACAAAAAGTATAAAATACCTTTCACCATAGTATGATTTTGTCCTTGTAGGTCCACATAGGTCTATATGTACCAGATCTAACTTTCCTTTTGATGTATATGCTTTTCTTTTGTAACTTCTTCTAGTTTGTTTTCCCATAACACATTCTCTACATATAGTGTTAGATGGTTTCACAATCTTCGGTAGATCTCTTACTACATTAGTCAAACTTGCCTTCACAATATTATCAAATTTAACATAACAAAACCTTATGTGCCATAAACAACTGTCATCTACGTTCTTAACAAAACAAGAGGCTCCAGATGTATTTAATTCAAATACATTACCTCTAGATTTAGTACCGATTGCAATCAACTTACCTACCTTAATTTTGATAAAATATTTACCATCATTTAATTGTAACTGAAACTCTTTATCCATCAACTTTCCAACACACAACAAGTTATGCTTAAGTCCATCAATAAGTAGTACATTATTAGTATTAGTTTTTCCATCAAAAGTAATAGATCCTACTCCTATGATAGGTTTAGGAAGATTGTCTCCAAGTCTTACAACTCCACCATCATACTTCACTAATTTAACCAACTTGTTTTTGTCTCTAGTCAAATGATGCAAACAACCACTATCTATGATCCATTCAGATTTATTATCAACATGTGATAGTAAAGCCTTTTTCTCATGTACTATTTTATCTTTAATGGCAACAAATCTAATCTCCTCATAATCTAAATCATCATCATCAGTTCAATATCTTTACTAGCATAATAACATTCCTTATCCTTTGAATATTTAGACTTGAAAAACTTAGGCTTGTATGTAGGAACTCTTGTAGGATATCAAGATGCAAAATGGCCTACCTTATTGCATGAAAAATATTTCAAAGGTAACTTTCCTTAAAATTTACCCTTACCTCTCTTTTCTCTTCTAGAAATCAATGCAACAAGTTCATCTATCTTTCTTTCCTCTACTTGTATCTATTCCCATTCATCGGCATATTCACCAAGATCTTCTTTTAGGCTATCACAGCTAGTGCTCAGAATTGCAGACATTATCTTCTTGTGTGTAGATTCTTTAAATGTAGATTCAACTTTAGGTACAGAATCTCCCATTTCAGCAGCTTGAAAGGTAGTTAGCTTTGCAATCAACATCTCTTTGCTAAAGTTTGGATTCAAAGGTATAGTCTCTTGTAAAGATATAGTCTTAATCTTGTAAGCAGGTGTCAATGCTCTAAGGATCTTTGCAATGACTTCTTCTTCATCATAAGTGCCTCCACAGTTTTTGATTCCAACCAAAAAATCTATAACACTTTGAACATAAGCCCTAATGCTTTCATTATCATTCATTTGTAGCCTCTCCATCTTTGTTTTCTAGTTCTATAACTTCTCTTGCTTGGTATACTTGTCTCCTTCATATAGTGCTTCTAATCAGTTCCAAATCTGGTGTGCCAATTCCAAGTCTTTAACTTAAGTAAATTCTCCTTCAGAGAGTGTGCTGATCAGTGCTTCCCTTGTGACCATGTTATGTGAGAATAACTTCTTCTCATCATCAGTAGTTGATGGAATGTTATTATCAGTCTTCATAGCTACCTTATTCTTTGTAATCAACCAATAGTTGATGCTGAAACATAGAAAATGGGTTCACATCTTATTCTTCTAACTATCAAAGTTTTTAGGATCAAATTTTGGAATATCCTTCCTATAGAATGCCATATCTAAGATCACCTCAAGTTGTTAAGCTTTCTCTCTAAGGACCAGTAGCTCTGATACCAATTGTTAGGAATAATAGTCCATAATACAACTGAGAGGGGGGGGGATGAATCATTTGTATGATAGATTATTAAACTTTAAACTTTGAATAGTAGCAATATCAAATCAAATGAGCACAAGGAATGCCAACATAATAATACAATATTTTGGTGTCGGGGAAACCTTGTTGAAGGTAAAAACCCCGGTGGGAATTAGAACCCACAAATGATGTACTAAGAGTATAATATCCTTGTTACAAGATCTATCCCTGTTAGGAGCTTATTGAAACATTACAATATACATTCCTTTAGAGGAAAGACCCTATTAGGAGTCAAGAAAGAGGGGTGGGCTCATTTCCTAGGCTCGCTACCCAAATAAGGTTAAATCCACCTTCATAACTCACTGTTCATAACACAAGTGTATATGAAGAAATACACAATATTTTAAACTATCTAAAAAAAACTATCTTTTCTTGATCAGTTCCAATGAATTATACTAGTAATTTCTCTACTCTACATCCAGTAGACACAAGCTTGCAGCTTCCACAATCTTCTTTACATCACATACATTCTCCCATATATTTTCTAAAGAAAAGATCTTACATATATACCCTATTACATTCTACATGATTAGGTTGGTCGATTAGGATTTCCTAATATACAAACAATTACATAAACCCTTGCTAAGATACACACGATATCTAAAACAAGTTAATAGTGATTACGTTACAACAATTAAGGACTGACATCCTTAATTCACATTTTCCAAACAAAATGCACACTACATCAATGAAGTCGGCTCCCAAAGAAGTCTTCTCCAGATCACACACCACAACTGATGTCATCTTGCTTTTCATACCTTGCACTAACCAATGAACATTATGCAGTACTTTGTATTTCATCTCTTAAGCACGGATACACTGAATCCATAGCTTCTTTAAGATATACCAAAAACATAGAGACCCACTCTGTCAACTTCCACTGTCACATTCTAGTTACCAATCTTCACCAAAACATCTGTAACTCATCCAATATGAAACATTACATGATGTGATCTTGGATATAAGATCATAACATCTTCTTGTACTCTCATCTATCTTCACATGTTCTAAAACATCCATATAGTGTCCATACATTTTAGTAACTAGCTTGTTCTCTTCATAGAAGCATATGTTGACATCAGTGACAAAATACTAATGATAACAACATTAGATCCAACATAACTCAACGTAGTGATTAAAAATATTACATGTATCAAACATTTCCTCAATGCATTAGCAATATCCAATAGAACATCCAATATGAAATACATGATGAAGAACTAGGAACATCGAAGGTGCAAAGAGAGAAAAAACACAAAGAAAGATACCCTAAGGCTAATGTCATGGAAGGAACACTCAATTGAAAAAGATAGATGGAAAAAAAAAACATCAGAAACCCCATGGCACTTTACAATTGAGTGTGAGTACAAAGAGTTCGAACATGTGCAAGATCCCATACATGTAATATAATGACACTTTATCTTAGTGCATTTGCATAAGATAATTCTTACAATTTAATAATGTATACACTACTCAAAAAATAGGGAAGGTTGCTAAAATAAAAGAACAACCAAAGATGAGCTATTCCATAAAAGGAAGAGATCTGAGGACTTCAAACATCTAAGATATTCGCCAAAGTGAAAAAATGCAAAAAAATGAATAAAATAAAACTATAGAAAAACCTGGAAAAAGGACTCATAGTTCTGAAAATCTCATAAAATAACCTTTCCAATGATATATCGTATGCCCAAAATGGAGTCAGGATGCGCAAGATATGGCTCCTACAGTGCAAAAAGGAACTTCTAGATTTGACATAAAAACCACCATAAAAAAAGGAAAAATCAGAAATTAAAACCTCCATATATGGATATACCTTAGAAAGAGCTTTTTGACGATATCTCATTTTCCATATTCTGACACTGTATGCCCATGTTATGAGAAAAAACCCATAAGCTATGCTTGAGGGGCCAAAATGGTGTCTGAAGTGTGCTGACATCAACAAAATCTAGGATTAAATTTGACAGCCAAATGGTCGTGACTACAAAAGAGCCAATCTGGCCTGGGGGCCAAAAAAATTGGGCCCTTGTTCATGTGGTGACTAGGGGCTAGTGGTTGGAGGGTTTTACATTAGCTCCTTAGCTTCGCATATGACCCTAGGTATGCACGAAGGGGGCTAGCACTAGCAGTGAACTGCGCAGTTAGTGCAACAGTCATGCTGGTCACCACAGTGGTGAGTGTGTGGTCACTGGTGACCACGACAGTCACTAGTGATGATGTCGGTGGTGACCCTGTCGTGGGATGCTAGTGGTTAGTGCAGGCCATTGAGTGGACACTGTGGGCCACCAGAAGTCACCATGGGCCATGGGGCATCCGCTTCCATGGTTTTCCCTACACTAATTTTTTTTGAAATACACACCTCAAGATGCATGCCAGGGTCGTATGACCCTGGTACGCAAAACACTTTTGCCTCTACCTACAATGTTGTCCAAATCAGACAAATTTTATATCAAAATAGGGGTTCTTGGATGCGACAAGCTCAATGGTGAGGTTCCTTTGAGCCCAAAGTGCTCCAAAAATAGTGACCTCCTTGGGATGCATGTCAGGGTAAAAAAACCTTGGTACAAAAAAAAAATGCCACAGTATGCTTGACTTTGTCCAAATTGGAAAAATTGTATATGGAAATAGGGGTTCTTGCAAACTCTAAACACAACAGTGAGGCCTGTTTGAATTGAAAGTGACCATAAAAGAGCTCCACCTAGTTCCAACAGAAAAACCTTTGAAAATTATAGATCTGACGAACACAATCGAATCTCTCAGGAAGAGGATAGGGGAAAATAGATCTGAAGCTCTGATACTATGGTAGAATTAATGAGAAAATAACCCATAGCTTCTAAGAACACATGCATGCAAACACCTATCATAGAAAGAAGAGAGAAGAAAATAGTTATGGAGGCCTGAACACATTGATCCATGAGAGAGGAGAAATCATTGATGTGCAAAAAAAAATGTTTTAATTCAATAATGAATTATTTGTTATGTTTACAAGAGAGATCAATCCTTATAAAAGGAGGTCAAAACCCTAAAAGGAAACCTAGGTTGCATAATAATAATTAATAAAAGGATTAACTATGATAAGCCTAAAATTTAGCTTAAGTAGAAAGAGATAATAAGTGACTTAATAATTAAATCAATATAATTTAATTAATAAGAAGACAACTTAAGCCTCTTGGAAAAGGTCATATTTGAATTATTTTTTGGGTACAATTGCAATATTTCTATAATGAGGGAATGTTAGCTAATAACATATTATTACATTCTCCTTCTTTTGTTTTCTATTTTTCAACTATTTATTGGTTTTTCTCAAATCAATATTGTTTTTTATCGTAGGAAAAAATAGGCTTTGAGGGGAGTCAAAACCCCTTACAAGTTAAACAAGGAAGATACCAGCACTAAGTTCTCTAAAAATAAATAGGACTAGAAACTAGTTTTCCAGACTCAGAACTAGAAAAACAAATGAAAAACCAGAAATCAGAGACTCTACCTAGCAGCTGATAAACCCTAGAAACTAGGAAATCATAGAGATAGAGGAGTAGGAAAACCTAGGAAAACTCTAGGTGAGTTCCCTCCGCTTCTTTCTTCGCATCCGATATCTTCTTGATGGCCGCATTAAAATCAGAAAGCTCAAGGATCATGTCTTGGATTTTCTTCCTTTTAGAATACTGAGTATTTTTTCCTAGACCATCATCATTCACATCCTCATTATCATCATCGAGCTTCTTGGTAGGAGAACCAACATCCAGCTCTGCCTTGATTTTCTTGAAATACTCCATCACAAACCCCATGAACATGTTATTGTCCAGCATGTGCTTCTTCAAAGTGTTCTCCAGGCTATCAATTTTGACCTGCATATCCTGGATTTTTTTTTCACCCTCAATGACCTTGTTGACATCCCTCCCCTCCAAACCAAAAGCCAAATTCCCCTCTAGAAGATCAACCTTGGTAGAGAGAGAGAGAGAGAGAGAGAGAGAGAGAGAGAGAGAGAGAGAGAGAGAGAGAGAGAGAGAGAGAGAGAGAGAGAGAGAGATTTCAAGTTGAGGCTTTTGATTTCTTGGAAGACCCATTTCATCAAGCATAAAGAGTACATATACATTACCTTCATAGTCTGGAGGACACCGAAAGGGGGGTCTATCTTATCATCCATGTCCTCTTTTATAAGGGGAGTCTATCTTAGCATTCTACTCTTGCATGTCCACTATTTTAACAAATGAGATGTTTCAAGAGGAAGAGAGAAGATTCTCCTTCTCACTAGGAACAAGGGAAATTTTTTCTTCCAACCTCTCTAACTGCACTTCCATGACCACTTCTAACTTGGGGGAGATAGGAACATCATGTTCCTTAGAGCTATCATAATTAACTAGAATAGGAACTATTTGGCCTCCCACATCCTCATCTGTATTCATGTCCTCATCTTTGTCAATAGCAACTGGGTCATTCCCAAAATCCATGGCTTCAGCAGCAACCTCATCCTTATTCTCATTATCATTAGAAACATTGGTCCAAGCCAACATAGACTCTTTACTTTCCTCATCAGATGAATTAACTGTGACATCATAGCCCTCAACACTTTCACCAGTAGAGGCCATATCCATGCCACCCTTCTTTTCCAATTTTAATTTTTTACCAACAGACATCTCCTCTTTGCAATCCCCTTCCCTAATACATTTCGCTAAAGCCTTGGCAGAGCCAGAGGCTCTAGGTGAGGAAATAATAAGGCTACTAATGGCCATTTTCTTAATATGCTCTACAATTAGGAGAATGATGCCCTCATGTAGGATGGGCTTGTTCCTTTTCTTCCTATGGTCAATTATACTAAGACGAAGGGACTGCAGAAGAAAAAATAGTAGTGAAACCCTAACCTTGTGTCTGAAGTGACACAAAGGCACAAAATGGTAAGAGTGGGCATACTTGTACCTACCATCCAAAGTGATATACTCCATGATAGTAGTCATAACTGTCTCCTAAATCTCCTTAAAAGCATTGACATCATAACAGCCATTGGAATCCTTCACCAAGCACTCAGCCTCATCCTTGTCTTTAGGGAAGCACTGGATAGATTTTTGGGAGATCTTCTTATCTCTATAAAACTTCATACCCTTGAGGTTGAGCCCAGACACCTTTGCGATAATCTCTTCAATGATTTTCACAGTCATGCCACCAATGGTCATAGTACCATCCTTTTAAAACTCAACAAACACCATCATGACTTCATCTTTGAACCCATGAAGGCATTCCATATACATGGTGAGGCCACCATTTCTAAGTTTATCCCAAACCTCTATCATTTTCTTCTACTTAATGTACTCCTTTGGCTCCTTGCGATTAATCCCACCACCCATAATTTACTCAGAGAAAAAAACCTCAATAGAAGTAGTGGAAACAAAGAAGAGATAAACAATAATGGCTAGCTTCAAATTGGAATCCATACTAATATATGCATGTTTACACCTAGTTATCTTAGGAAAGGCAAGGCTTTTCGTAACCCTCATAGCCACATTAATGAACTTGTGTCTTTTCATCATAGTTTTTTGAGATATTCCAAATCAGCACTTTTGTTGTGAATCCTCAAACACCAACTTGGTCTTGAAATAAATGGTCAGATCCTTACTTCCTTGCCATGTCATGATGTCCTTATCCCTGATAGCACAATTAGCCAACTCATCCACAATACCATTCACCTCCTAGAAGTTGTGGGAAATGATAACCTATGTAAAAAAATTAATGATAATTTGAGCCTCCTGAATAATAGCCTCAATAGACCATGATGGCTTGGTCACACCTTTAATGCAGTTTAAGATGTTCATGGAATCACCTTCAATCCACACAAATTGAGACATGTCCTTAGTAATAATTTTTAAAGTTTGAAGGGGAGTCACAGCCTCTTCCACATGATTGGTTTTCATACCAATGGGGAGTGCCATGACAACAAGACCATTTTCCATGTCATCCCTTATAATCCTACCATAGCCCACTGGACCTGGGTTACCCTTCACCGCACCATCAAAATTGACTTTGATCCATCTAGGAAGTGGGGAAATCTAGATGGCATTCTCCCGATGAGAAGAGGATTTGAATTTAGTGCCAGCAACATTACCTCTAGCAAAGAAATTCATCTTCAAACCAATCGAAGTAGTGCAATTCTCCATGATACTTCTCTTAAGCTTCTCTGTAATCAGCACCAGAGGGAGGGCAATATCTCTAAACACTATGTCATTGCATTCTCTCCACGGTTTCCAGATAACATGGGGGGCGATGAAATTCCACAACTTATCCATAGGGACCTCCACATTTATTCATTGGGTAATAAATTTCTCCATGTTTTTAGTAAAAAACTAGGATAACTTCCATCACTATAAAGTAAGACACCAAACTTCCCAAGAATACTGACAGTTAATAGCCAGATGGAAGACTTACTCCTTAGCATTCTTACATAGAAATTACCTGTTGGGCAGAATCATGCCACACTTTTGGAGATTTTCAATAGTGAGAATCTTGTTTTGTAAAACTAGCCAAAAGAAAATGTAAATTTTAGGAATTAACCTTTTATCCCAAACTTGGGCTCAAAAGGGAGGAGGATCCGATTGCTTCAACAAAATATCAAAGGTAGATGCAACAAAAAAGACTCCGAAAGGGAGAATTCCCTAAATTAGCTCATCAGCCCTAGTCGTGTCCACTTTCCAAACCTTTAGGTCCAATAGGAGAGGCTTAAGGGCATCATCAACAAAAGAGAGGTCAATCCAAGAGTGACTCCCTCAATAGTCTCTGACTCATAGACCAAATCTCTATAAGTAGATATCTATAAAAGGTCGAAAGGAAGGGACAAAGTTCATAGGAAAGTCCTTAAGCCAACAATCATCCTAGAATTTAATTCTTCAGCCATTACCCACAAACCATTGTGGGCCCTTAAAGGCCTTCTCCTTAGCTTGTTGGATGCAGTTCTAAATAAAAGAACCCTACACCTTTACCTCTGACTTCATAAAGTCTAAAATATGAGGGAAAGAGTAGAGATATTAATTGTCGATGATCTCATTCTAGTATTTTTTCTCACCAAAGATCCTCCAAATTTTCTTAGCCAGAAGTGCTTTATTAATAACTCTTAAGGGGTGGATCCCCAACCCTCTCCACTTCTTGGGAGTACAAACCTTATCCCACACAACTAAAGCAAGTCTCTTTCTTTCTTCCACATCTGTCCAGAGAAAATTGCTCTAAATCCTCTCAATAATGTTTGCATATTTACCAAGGATCTTAAACAGGCTTAGAGCATAGATAGGGAGAATCTACAAAGAGGCCTTCAAGAGTTGGAGTTTACCAGCTTGACTTAGAAAAGCTCCTTTCCAGCCATCTAATTTTCTATTGAATCTATCCACATTTCCATCCCAAAATGAGTCGGGAGGTTTTAAGCCCAAGGGAAGACCGAGGTAAGTGGAAGACAAGGTACCAATTTCACATCCAATAATTATGTCTATTCTATTATGTCTTTCCATAGATGTATTAATAAAAAATAGTGAGCTCTTGTTCTAATTAATGATTTCACCAGTACCCAAAGAATAATTGGACAAAGCCTATTTAATAATCCTAGTCTCCAAGATGGACAAGGAGCCCATGATGATAGTGTCATCAACAAATTTCTCATGGGAGCATGACCTAGAGGTAGAGGTTGGAGTGAGGCCCTTGCTAGATCCATTAGTCACTAGTTTCTAAAAATAGCGACCAAGACACTCAACCAGGATGGAAAAAGGAATAGGGGACAAGGGATCTCCTTGTTGAAGCCCCCTGGAAGGCTTGATGAATCTGGAAGAGGATACATTCACTATGACATAGTTGTAGAGGTACTAATAAGCTGGAACACCAACTATAAGAGTTTATCATAGAATTCAAAGGAGCACAGAACCTTGATTAGAAAATCCTAGTCCACCTAGTCATAGGCCTTCAAGAGGTCAAGGTTCAATAAAAAACCAAAGTTGAGAGAAGCCTTTGTAGAATGAATAGCCTCATGCACCTTCATAATAGAGTCAAGGATTTTCCTGCTAGGGACAAAGCCACTCTATTGGGGTGAGATAATCTGTGGGAGAATAGCAAGAATCCTAAGAGTAATAACCTTGGAGAAAATTTTGTACACTGAATTACATAAGCTGATCGACTTGAAGGAATCAACCAAATCAGCTCCAGGTCTCTTTGGAATCAAGACTATAAAGGTAGCAT
Source organism: Chamaecyparis obtusa (assembly GCA_027943335.1). Lineage (NCBI taxonomy): Eukaryota > Viridiplantae > Streptophyta > Pinopsida > Cupressales > Cupressaceae > Chamaecyparis > Chamaecyparis obtusa. The sequence goes on along the minus strand of BSBK01013707.1, from coordinate 83,814 downwards.
TAAGTTCTTTCAACATGGATCTGGATCCAATGAACTCTTTCATAGCATTGGAGATATCCAGACCCACAATATGCCATAATTTATGAAAGAAAAATAGCAAAAACCCATCTGGACCTGGGGACTTATCACCCTCAAAAGAGAAAATAGCAATCTTGATTTCCCTTGAGGAAGGAATAGATGTAAGTTTCTTATTAGTAGCTTCATCAATAATGGAGGGGATGGTCTCAAGAAGAAAAGCTTGGTTATCCAGGGAGAGAGCCAAATCTTTAGATAGGAGAGAAGAGAAAAATCTTAGGAATAGTCCCAAGAGATAACTGAGAGCGGGAGGGGGGGGTGAATCAGTTATCTACATGATTCAATTCTTTATCTTATTAAGTATAATGATCCCTGTTAGAAGATCTTACAACCCTGTTAGGAGTTTATCTTTACAATGCATGAAGTACAGTGACCTTGTCAAAGGTCAAACCCTGTTAGGATTCTTTTCTAATTAACCTTGTTAAAGATAAGGACACATTGTTTGGAGCACACTGCTCAAATGGTGAAGGTTGCAACCTTCTGCATAACAGATACACACTATATCTAGATCTTGGTGAAATGGAAAGTAGACCTATTGTCTTAATCATTTCTAATGAATAGCTTATACTCTCTTCTTCTTCACATAGATCTTCAAGTGATGATTGATTATCTCAATACATTCACAACTTCTACTCTGCTATCACAATTGATTGGCTATAAGTATCTTTCTCCAAATGATATAATCATGTTAGCCTATTATAACTTCCTTGAAATCATAAAAAAGAGACAACATAAATCCTTAGTAACATCTCTAATGGCTAAACCAACCATGCAACACAAATAGGACTGTGCAACTCAATATGAGTAGACACATCGCTTCACACAGTCAGCTCCACCAAATTAACTAAAACTTTATTCTCAAGCTAAAATATGTTATGTGCTCTTAACCAAACATTGTTAACTCATCACCAAACATGAAACAAAATACTCATATCATAATGATAGGCACAACTACTAAAAAATATAAACACTATTGGCTCCATCATATAAACTCAAGAAACTGTAAGTGACAAATAGAAACATCATTACTCAACTTCAACTACACAACTGACTCTGCATCCATGAGCATAGTATCATAAACATGTCTACAACACAAATATAAACGTGCCAGGATCCATCATAACCATACTGAAAATCACATATAAAACTCTACCTATAACACTATTAGGAACATTACTGATACAAATAACTACACAACTATCTATGATATCATGCTGATAACATATCTATAAAACATATGCTCAAGGCTCTCTACATAAGACTTCAATGCATGCTTCTTACCATATGTTCTCATCAATGAAAAACATACAGTCGACACTTGCTTTCTAGAAAATCTCCAACAATCTCCCCCTTTGGCATTGATGGCAACATATGGAATGAAAAATACCACCAATCCAAACATATAATCATTTTATAACATTCTCCATTTCCTCAACAAAACTCCCTCAAGGATAAATCCTCCATCTACTACTGAATGCTTTGAATATCAACTACTACATCTTACTATATACTCCCCTTACTACTACATAGTCCCCCTTTCTAGAATAAATCAATTGTTTTTCTTTTCATATGATTATATACTCCCCCTTTGACATCAATGGAAAATGGTGCCAAATAAAATAAGCACATGTACTACTCCTAAAGTAAAGTAGTCAACCATTCATCAGTCACTGAGGACTGATGCATTACTGCAAACTTTAATTAGATCCAGGGAAGGGAATTACTCCTAGCTTCTCCCTGAGATACTCAAATATATCCTTCAGTAAAGGCTTTGTGAATATGTCTGCTAGCTTCTCTGTTGTGCTCACATAATCCAATTTTACTTCTTTCTCTACAACTTTCTCTCTTAGGAACTGATATTTTATCTCAATGTGTTTTGTCTTTGCATGCATCACATGGTTCTTTGACATATTGATAGTGTTAGTGTTGTCACAATGAATAAAAATAGGGTAATCAATTTGAATTCCAAAATCCTTTATCATTTGCTTGATCCACACAATTGTAGACTAATTTAATGCTGCTGCTACATAATATGCTTCCATTGTGGATTGAGAAATACAATTCTTCTTCTTTCTTGTCCAAGTAACAAGTCTATCTCAAAGAAATATTTCTCCTCCCAAGGTACTCTTTCTATCATCCACGTAACCTACCCAATCTACATTTGTATACACATGAAGTTTTACATTCTCTAAATTAGGATACCATAAACCATAGTCTATAGTTCCTTACAAATATTTGAATATCCTCTTTACTGCCATAGGATGACTTTTTTAAGGTTTTGTTGCAAATCTTCCAACAATACCAACTTCATTCGAAATATTTGGTCTAGATTGAGTAAGATATACAAGTTTACCAATCATAGAATTATATAGGGTTTTGTCTACTATTGTAGAATCATCTTCTTTTGAAAGCTTGCTTCTTGTTATCATAGGAGTACTTACTGGCTTGCAATCATCGATCTTGAACTTCTTCAATATTTCTTTCACATACTTAGACTAATTAATGAAAATATCTTTGTTTTTCTACTGTACATTCAGTTCCAGAAAGTGCTTGATATGTCCAATCATGCTCATTTCAAATTTTCTCTGCATCTCTTTAGAAAATTCTGCACTAAGCTTGTCATTACCACCAAAAATAATATCATCAACAAAAATAGCAACTAGTAATAATACTTTAGGTGTCTCTCTTATGAATAAGTTACAATCTCCCGCTCCTTTCTTGAATCCAATCTTAGTCAAGTAACCATCTAGTCTTTCATACCATGCTCTAGGGGCTTTCTTAAGTCCATAAAGGGATTTCTTTAGTTTGCATACTGTATCTAGTTTTTCTAATAAAGTAAATCCTTTAGGATGCTCTATGTAGACTTCTTCCTTAAACTCTCTATTCAAGAATATTGACTTGACATCCATCTGATATACTTTAAAGTCTTTGAATGTTGCATAGGCTATAAATAACTTTATGGCTTCCAATCTTCTTACAAGGGAAAATGTATTTGAATAATCAATTCCTTCTCTATGTGCATATCCTTTACATACTAGTCTTTCTTTTTTCCTTACTCTGTACCATCTTCATTCATCTTGTTTCTGAATATCCACTTGGTTGCAATCACATTCTTGTCACTAGGTCTAGGGACCAATTCTCATGTATCATTCTTAATTATCTGATCTAGCTCTTCTTTCATTCTTCATGCCAATCTAAATCATTACATACATCTTCAACACTTAAAGGTTCAATTTGTGAAAGTAAACATACTGCTTCATCAACTATTGAACTTTTTTCCTTTGATCTTGTCATGACTTTTTTGTTTTGATCTCCAATGATATCTTCTTTTGAATGGTATCTAAATGTTAATTTTGGAACATTACCTATGTGAATCCCTTATCTGGCTTCTATGATTCTTCTTCACTTGTTTTAGGATCATTGAATAATAAATCAATATTGTCAAACATTTCTTCAACAACTGTTTCTCTACTAATAGGAGTAGGTTCTTCTTCAATCATAGGTGCATAATCATGATATCTCTCTTGAATCATAAACTTTTCATCAATCTTTACATGAGCACTTTCAATGATCTTCTTCAATATTAAGTTAAAACATCTATAAGCTTTTCTTTTAGTAGAGTAACCAAGAAAAATACCTTCATCGCTTCTTGCATCAAAATTTCCAATAGCTTCATCTCTCTTGATGTAGCACTTACTTCCAAAGATTCTAAAGTATTTTACTGTAGGCACATTCCTAAACCATAGCTCATAAGGTGCCTTGTCTGCACCTGACCTTAATTGAATTTTATTGATAGTATAGATTGTAGTATTGACCACATCTCTCCAATAGGTGTGTGCAAATTTTTCTTCAATCATGATAGTGCACGTTGTGTCAATTATGATCCTATTTCTTCTTTCTGCAATTCCATTTTGCTGAGGGGTTCTAGGTGCACTTAGTTATCTCTTTATCCAACATTCTTTGCAATACTCATAAAATCTATCAAAGGTGAATTCTCCTCCTCTATCTGATCTCAGACATTTTATCTTTAATCCAGATTCATTTTCAACTTTATCTTTGAATATCTCAAACTTCTCAAATGCTTCAGATTTATCTTTTAAGAATGCAACCCACACCATTCTAGAATAATCATCAACAAATAAAATAAAGTACCTTTCACCATATTATGATCTTGTTTGAGTTGGTCCACATAAGTTTGTATGCACTAGATCCAATTTGTTCTCTGCCAAATTGTGCTTTCTTGTAAATGAATTACTCACATGTTTTCCCATCACACATTCCCTACATATTGTATCAAATGGTTTTGCAATACTAGGAAGGTCTCTAACTGCCTTTACATTTCTTATCTTTACTATATTGTCAAAATTGATGTGACAGTCTTTTGTGCCATAACCAACTACAATCTATTTTAGCAACAAAACAACTTGCTTCTGAATTGAGATGAAAAACATTACCTTTTGTCTTTTAACCTGATGCAATCATTACTCCTTTATTATTAATGATGCAATTATTTTCTTTGAATTATAATTGATTTCCTTTGTCAAGCAACTGTCGAACACTTAGTATATTATGCTACAAACCATCAACATATAGAACATCATCAGTATTATTCTTTCCATCCAAGGTGATATCTCCTCTACCTATTATAGGTTTAGGAGTGTTGTATCCAAATCTAACCATGCCACCTTTGTACTTATCCAGATGTACAAATCTATCTTTGTCTCCTGTCATGTGATGTGAACAATTGATGTCAATGATCCAGTCTATTATGATGTTTGCATGTGAAATTAATGCTAACTCGTGTGCTTTCTTTTCATCTTCAATATACATTTCATCAAATATTTTCTCCATATCTTCAATAGAAATGAATCCAATTTCATCTTCTACTGAATCTTCATCTGATACTCCATCTCCAACATAGTAACATTCTTTTGAATACTTAGGCTTGTAATTAGTTTTGAACTTTTTGACTCTTGTAGGACACTTAGATGCAAAGTGATCAATCTTGTTGCATGAAAAACATTTGAATGGTAATTGACCTTCATATTTTACTTTTCCTTTTCTTTCTTTCATAGAAATCATAGCAATGAAATCATCTAGTTCTTTATCCTCATCATCATTATCAAAGTTACCAGAAGTGTTCAAGGATTTATTACCATGGACTCAAGCTTTGAAGGTTGTCTCACTTTTAGGCCCCATATTCAAACTTGATATCTCAAATGTTGAAATATTGCTGATTAAGGTCTCTCTTTTGAAGTCTTTTGAAAACTACATAGTCTCAACTAGGATGTTTATCTTGCTCTGATATTCTATTGTTAGAGTAGTCATCAACTTATCCATTATGTCTTCTTCCAAAATTTCTCCATCATTGTTTTGGATTCCTGGAACTGCTTCATTAATTCTTTGATTGTAGGCTCTGATGTTCTCTTCAGGTAGCATCTCCAATGTATTGTACTTTTTCTTCCATGTCTTTCTACGTACATTCCTGGCTTGGATGTCTCCTTCAAACATGTCTTATAGATACTTCCATATCTTGTAGGCTTTATCTACTTTCTTGATCTCTGAAAACTCACTGTCAGACAAGGCACTAATAATGGCTTCTTTGGTAATTTCATTTTGAGTGAACAATTCCTTTTTCTTAATAGTTGCATCTTCCTTTGCAAGATCTGATAAAGAGGGAATCTAAACTTCTCTAGTAGCTACTTCAAAAATCTCAAAATAAATGCACTGCAAATGTGTTGTCATTTTGTTCTTCCAGTCTAGATAATTGTCTCCATCAAACTTAGGACTTTCTTTTCTAAAGAATGTCATCTGATCAACCTCAAGCTATTAAAATTTCTCTCTGGGGCACTTGGCTCTGATACCAATTGTTAGGAATAGTCCCGAGGGATAACTAAGAGGGGGGGTGAATCAGTTATCTACAAGATTCAGTTATTTATCCAATTAAGTACACAATAACATTAAGCACATACACAATAAGATAACACTTAACACAAAACCACAATTTTGGTTACAGGGAAACCAAAATAGGTAAAAACCCTGATGGGAATTAGCACCCACTATAAATTGCACTAGATTATAATGATCCCTATTAGAAGATCTTCCAACCCTGTTAGGAGTTTATCTTTACAATGAATGAAGTGTAGTGACCTTGTTAAAGGTCGGATCCTATTAGGAGTCTTTTATAATTAACCTTGTTAAAGGTGAGGACACACTGTCTGGAGCACACTGCTTAAATGGTTAAGGTTGCAATCTTCTACATAATAGATACACACTATATCTTGATCAATTTTGATGAATATCTTATACTCTCTTCTTCTCCACATAGATCTTCAATTGATGATTGATTGTCTCAGTACATTCACATCTTCTGCTCTACTATCACAATCACACTTAGCAATCACAATTGACTGGCTATAGGTATCTTTCTCCAAATGATATAATCAATTCAACCTGTTAGAACTTCCTTGAAATCATAACAGAGAAACAATAGAACTCCTTAGTAACATCTCTAATGGCTAAACCAACCATGCAACACAAATAGGACCACACAACTCAATATGAGGAGACGCATCGCTTCACACCGTTGGCTCCACCAAATTAACTATTCTCAAGCTGAAATACATTATGCGCTCTTAAAAAAATATTGTTAACTCATCACCAAACATGAAACCAAAAATGCATATCATAATGATATGCGTAACTACTAAAACAATATAAACACTGTCGGGTCCATCAGATAAACTCAAGAAACTGGAAGTGACAAATAGAAACATCATTACTCAACTTCAACTGCACAACTAACTCTACATCCATGAACATAGCATCATAAACATGTATAAAACACAAATATAAATGTGAAAGGCTCCATCATAACCATACTAAAAATCACATACAAAACTCTACCTATAACACTATCAGGAACATTACTGATACAAACAACTACACAACTATCTACAATCAGAATCAACCTCTACATCTATGATATCATGCTGATAACATATCTAAGAAATATATGCTCAAGGCTCTCTACATAAGACTTCAACTCATGCTACTTACCATATGTTGTCATCAATGACAAACATACAATCAACACTGGCTTGCTGGCAAATCTCCAACAAAAACTTCAACTATAGCCAAAGAAATGTCCTTGTCATTACTTACCTCTCCAGAAACCACCCTGAGCCTAGAAATTCTATTGGACACCAAGTGTTTAGAAGTAGACATATTGAAGAACCTAGTGTTCTTATCTCCACCTTTGAGCCATATCGATCTTGACCTCTATCTCCAGTACTCTTCCTCTTTGGAAATGATGTTATGAGTTTTGGCCAGGAGAATCTCCTCCCTTTCCTTCAAGTCTTGAGACAAGCCAGACTGTTGGATAGTCTCTTGAATATAATCAAGGTCCCTTTTCAACCAAAGCTTGGTTTTACAGATGTCTCTAAAATCTTCTTTATTCCAAGATTTAATATGCTATTTTATACGCTAGAGCCTTTTAGCCACCCTGAACATAGTGATACCCCAAATGTTAACATTTCACCATCCACTGATCTTCTGCTCAATTTATGGGTGATCGATACACATTTTCTCAAATGTAAAGGGGGGATTACCATTAGACATAATCAAATCAACAACAAAATAGATAGGGAAATGATCGGACCCAATCTTTGTTACAGAGGACAACGAGCAACCAAATCTATTGAATTGACAACTAGAGATTAGAGCATGATCAAGACGGACCTAGATAAGATCCAATCCAACTCTTCAGTTTGACCAATTTTAATTAACCCTCTAAAGATCCATATCAAAAAGACTTTGTCTATTGACAAAATCCATGAGTTCAAATAGACCATCCAGTTGACTCTAGCTGTCAACTCCACCAAACTTTCATATTATCTTTCAAAGGTTAGTTGAAATCACCCATAACCAACTAGGAAGAATCTTGAAAAGAGATTTGTTGATTCTCAACTCTCTTCCAATACTGAGCCCTGCCAGCTTTGGTATTAGGAGAATATATATTAGTAGCAACCCATTTAAAATCAGACTTTAGGGGGAAAAATTTGATGCTCAAGCAATTCAGGTTATCAATAATCACTTCTCTAAAATTTTTCTAGTTCCAAAAAACAACAATACCCCTCGAGGCCCCTTCAGAGCTAGAACCAATAACGCCTCCATTTTTTAAGATTCTTATTTTTTCCACTTTATCCTTCACCATCTTAGTCTCCTAAACAAGAATGATATCAAGTTTTTGATCTCTACCTAGATTCCTAAGAGTATACTGCTTATGGAGGGCATTCAATCCCATGATATTCCATGATATGACTTTTATTTCTTGACTGGGGTACAAACTCCCTAGATGGTCACCTACTTGCCATCCGCAATATCCTTCTTGCTTTCTCTTTCTCTAAGCTCTTTTTTAGAGAATCTTCCTTGTGTTTTTTTCTAAGATCCAACATCTACCTTAAGACTCTTAGATCGTATGTTAGCTTTAGTGTGGGTGAGAACACCCTTGGACCCTGGGGTAGAGTTCTTATTCTTCTATTTTCTTTGTTTCCTCCACATTTGTATGGTCCATGGATCTCCATTATGATCATCCATGAGATCAAGCCCATCATGAGCTATAGGGTCCTCATCACCCCTCCCTGAATAGGTGTCAAACATTGAAGAAAAGTCCTCCTCATCTAACTTTTTAGGATTTCTAGGTGAGGGAAACTCCCCCATCACATCACTGTACTTCTGAACACCTTGTGCTTTGTTCAAATCATTAGCCTAGATATGGACTAAAACCTCCACCTACACTGAGTCCTGAAAAACCAAAGAAATAGTCAGTGGGATCAGGGGGTTTTCCACTCTAGGGACAGATTTTAGGGGAGAGCCACTAGCCAAGGAATTAGAAACATGAGTAACCGATTTGACAAATTCCCTTTCCTCCTTGTCAGGGAGAACGTTGGAATCCACATTATCACAATGACCTTCCTCCAAGACCAGATCCACCTTGTTGACGCTAACACCTTCAGTAGTAGGAGGCTTTATCTCCTTCCAGACTTGTTTGGTCTCCTTCTATGGTTTAGGGTCAGGGTCCACAGTCTTAGTTGCCTTGTTAACTTTCTTTGGACATTTCTTAGCCCAGTGACCCATTTTGTGACACACAAAATAGGCAAAGGGAAGAGATTCAAAGACCACTTCTTGATTTTGAACTCCCAATTTGGAGTTAATATTAATCACAAAATGAAGGTTGTCAAACTGGTAAATGTTAACACAAATCCTGGCAAAAACCAAACGAGATTTGGCCATCGTCATAGGATCAACCGAAAGAAGTTCCCCTCCAAAGGTGGATGCCAAACCCTTAAGCACTTCCTCATACCAGTATTCGAGTGGCAATCCAGGGAACCTAACCTAGACCAGGGTAGCCATGAATAAATTATGAGAGTAGTCCCATTTTGGAGCCATGAAGGTTTTCAAACTAGAAAATGTTAACACAAATCCTGGAAAATGCATTTCATCAAACTGGCATTGTATTTATTCCTCTTGTTAATTCATATCTTATCATTGAGTTTAGTTCATAATTTTATTTATATACTCCCCTACAAAAGCTACTATATACCCCCCTTAGAATATAGTTGTTATATAATTCACATTAGCTTACTTATGCCAATAGTTTATAAATCACAAAGAGAGCTCCAATTGTCAAAATTATATGTCTATAAAATAAAGTTTCAAGGAGAGACATAAAAATAAGTTTAAAACTAAAAATAAGGGAGAAAGATAGAAAATAAAGATCAATTATAGCTACATTGCAAAAATTTCATTTTAATCAAAATAAAAATAATTAAGTGCCCGAGAAAAATGGACAAAAACAACTTTAAACGGATAAATATCCCAATAAGAAAAAAAAACAAAAAAAATATCCTATTGAAATTAAAATGGAGAAATAAATTATCAAAAAAAAATGAACTTTATAAAAACATTGCATATTACATCCACTATGTGGCTCGCTAAAGAAACTAGAGGGAATGTGAATGGTAATCTCTAAAGACATGCAATAATAGCATGCAGAATCAAGGTGATCTCAAAAACCTTATATACCAATTATTCAATAGCATTGTGATCATGTGAAGCCGTATAATTGAAGTATCCCATATTTGTACTCATAAGTGGGATTGAAATACCATCAATGTGGTTTGTAGTATTCCATCTTTAATTAATGGAGATACACATAAGAAATAAGTTTTCAAGTTATGAACTAAGTACAGCTCTATAGTTTGGAGATTTTATATTGACTAATATACTTCAAAGTTCGACACCTACATAATTATGTAAGACATCAATGGAGGTCCTCCATCTCTAGATGCCAAATTACATGGTGTGCATCCAAGTTAGTAAATTGTTTTTTTCCAAGAAACATCACTAACCTAATATTATATGAGATATTATTGTTAGTCATTCATTGTCAAACACAAATACTTTGTCCATCCCTTAAAGGTTTAATAAAATTAATAAATTTTACTAATATATATACATAACTTTCACAAAGGGCATGCTTAGGTTGATCAACCATGTTGTCTACCTCATCTTTATCCAAGATAGATGAATAACATAACCTACTTGAGACACACTACATTTATTTGTTATTTTCACATATGTAGACATACAAATTTATGATGTAATTCACATTGAAACACAAAATCAAGACACATATACACACACTTTTGTAGCTTAAAAAATGTTCTTTGTCATATAATGTGTTCACATCTACCAAATTTGTAGTTATTTTTCAATGCAATGCATAATATTATGTAATTATCAACTCTACTTTTCTATTATTTGGCACACATGGTACACCATATTTTTTTATCTTATTTTTCTTCTATTTTTGTGTTAAATATTAGAAACATGGATATAAATTGGAGTTCCCTATTTATTCCATAGTGCGGTTTCTCTTTTAGTAATTAGTTTTTCTAATTTTATAATTATTCCAAATATAGGTTAGTTTTATTCTAATCAAGAGTAATATATAAAAACTAAAATATAAATATAAATATAAATTCAATGCGAACAACTCAATCACACCCATAAACTAAAATATTGAAAATAAAAATAATTTGTAACCTTTTTGAATAACATTAACCTATAAATGAGATAAATCTCAATAGTCTCTTAACTTTACATCACTTTTGAGACCATGAATATTTTGTTTAGTGTCTCTATTCCACTAGTTTTTTTTAGCAACTAAAGAAATAGAATTTTTTTTTTACTAAATAGAATGAGGTATATCAGAATAAGATCTAGAATGAAGCATTTTTTACTTATTATATTTTGGTGCCAAGTGGTTTCTGGATTTGATTGAGTGAATTTTTTTAAGAACATCCATATTTTGGATGACATTGCATGATCCATCATCAAGATGAAAAGCAAGAGAAAAAGGATCATAAAAATGCCCAAAGTCTTATATTTTGGATGCCCAATTCGGTTTCCCAAATATCCAATGCTATTATTCAGATGCAAAAATAAATTTCAACTAGGAATTGGGTCTCATTTTGTAATTCAGAATCAAACTTGGTAGTTTTCATTTTTCTTGAAGATGGTTTTATAACTCCAAATTTAATTTCAGTTGATTCCAGATGAATACTATTTCCCTCTTGTGCTACCACCAAGTTTTCCTTGGGAAAATGTAGGGATATCTTTGAATATAGTGCTTAAAAATTTGAATTGATTTTTAAGTTGTACTATCCTCAAATTGAAGAGGCTATCTTTTATATCCTTGATGATAAATGACTAAAAATGAGTTCAAATGCTTTATTTTTGGAGGTTTCTTTTGGACTTTTAACAATCTGTATGGACTTGGTGCAGGATATTGAGGTATTTTGAGGGATTGCAACCACTTATATTCATGGGTACATCATCCCTCCCTTTTCTCTTGATTTAACTTTGTCTTCTTTTTGGTGTTGCTTCAATTTTATTGACATCACTGAATATGGTATCGTTGTAGAATGTATTGGTGTCGTTAATCGTCGTCTTATTTGTAATCACCACTTGATACAAATAGGAATATTTGAAAATTTGTAGAGTATTTGGTTATCCATTCAATGGCTAATGCCTATATAGAATGATTTCATTGTAGAAGAAAGTATTAGAGCCTCCTCTTCTCATTTGACCAATCATCAGAGCTCCTCTTGAGATTAGTTCCAAAAACTAGTGGCTTGAATTTGACTTAATGGACAAGGATGAATAGTAATTGTCTATTTTCTCTCTTCTTCTAGTTTCAGATCAGTACTTTCCTTTGTTGGTATTGTAATATTTCCTCCATGTATATGACTCTACAATGGTCATTTTGTTTCAAACTTGGCTCTACAAGCTATGACATGATCATTATTCTATTAAGTTGTGATTTTTGATGGCGGGTAAAAGCACAAAGTTGTGTCACATTTCAGGACAACTTATCAACATAGCTGAATTTAAGTATTTCTAACTAAAATTATTTTTTTGTCAAACATATGGTCTAGCTAGATTCATTCTAGCTAAGTTAGATAAGTTCTTCACCTTTTCCAATTGGAACTATCTATTAAATGCATGTTTTATAACAATTATTAAAAAAATAAAATTATTTCAAAAAAGTGATGTTTCAATAACTCTTACTCTTTTTAATGATATTTTTTTACAAATATAAAAATACCCTTTTTTAGAGCACAGAGTGAAGATTATCATCATATAATTTGTATAGTATTTTAATTAGATCTAATATATTATAGTTTCAAAATACTGCAAATAGGTATTTTAACATTCCAGAACAAGATGCTTCAAAAATAGAAAAAAATAGTAAAGCTTATCAAAAAAATTGAAAATTTAGATTTAACACTAGAAGAGAGAGTTATCTTCAAGAGTGTAATTTATTTTCTGAATGGTGTATATTTGATAGGGAAAATTTGGCACGAGATGAAAACTATCGATTTCAGGTATGTTCGACTTTGAGTAGTTATAACAAAGAAAATATACATTGAAAACTAATTTTTCTTCTTTTCTACACTAGCTATACATTTTATCTATGACATATTTTGAAATCAAAGGAAAAAAAGACTATTTGTATATACTTTTTTGGTGCGAACAAGACCCTCATTTTTCAGCAAGTAAAAAATAGACTTAAAATTTTAAAAACTATATGAATTCTTATTAAAAAAAAAATTAAAAAAATTATAGGCATAAACTTCATCCACTTTTACACATTTCATTAGTTTACATCATCTCCAAATTTTAAACATAAATGCCATTTTTATGTCGTTAAAGTTAAAAATTTTGTGTGTTGTTGACCTTTTCCTTTATAAAAGTGTGACATAGCTTTGTACTTTTACCCTGGCACACTCAAAATATTGGGTTAGGGATCTTTTTTTTCCTAGTTCTAGTCAGTAGATGGAAGGGTCACTCATTTTGAATTTCCCATCTTTCATCTCTATTTTTGTAAACCCTCTCTTTATAATTAATAATGCTTATTAGCACTATACCACTTTTTAGAAAAATAAAATAAAATAAAGAAATTTAACATTTATTTGTCAAAAAAGAATGTACACTAAGTCTAGACTTGATATGAATATTAAATAACTATTTTCTCCCATATTTCTGATTACTCAACTTATATTTACTTTACATAAAGAAACTTTACATACTTTAGGAAGCACTAACATCTCCAAATATTTGTGCTTCATTATGTAAATTATGATACCTTAAGCCACTATATAGCTCTTTTAAATAATGATATGTGCATTATCCAGGCATCATATTAAAGAATAGATCAGATCACCTTCATAAACAAAAAAGTGCCATGGCATACGCTCGCCCGTACTAACAAACACTCGCGTTGGGCATTTTTATAATATACTTCTTTCATTTACAAGTCAGTGCACGATTTTGCAAAATGTAGTTCACAGTGTCCACATAAACAAATGCTAACGTACGTCAAGAAGTTCTATAAAATCTCATTTTCGCTTAAGTGGTCGGATGGGGTCAAATGCATACTGTTTTAGCTAAGAATTTTTATTTTATTTTTGAAAATTGGCTATTAACGTCGTCTGTGGTCAAATCAAGGGGGCTTTTGTTAGATGGAAAGATGATGAGTTTCTGAATTAATTACAATCGTGGGTTTGGCCAATGTCGGATTCAAGGATTTCCTGCAATGGCATCCATGTCACACCCACTCAAAATCTAATTAGACCATCCATTATTTAGATAACGGAATGATTGAAGCAATAAAGGAAGCTCACTATTATACCCAATGACAATATGAACTCAGAAATTCCTAGAAGAAAGTTAAATAAATCGTTAAAGCTATTAAGCTTCCTAATATACATTCGAATGACAATATGGATTCTAAAGAAACCCAACTAAATAAAACATTACATAGGATTGCAGAAAGTTGATAGAAGGATATTTAAATTGGTTGATTCTATCCACCTCCATGTCCACTGGTAGCTTTTTCCTCTCCTTTGAAGATGGATCACCCATTCTATATTCCTCCAAACTCAAGTTGTTCTCTGAACTGCACATCTTTTTGTTGTTTCTATAAATGCAATACAATACCAGTTGAGCCATTCCCAAAGGACAACCTATCAAATTAGGAGTCTGCAAGACACGAAAACTCAAATTAAAGATTACACAAAAGAAATTGTATCTTTTTGAAATATAGAATATTAATAGATTTCAATGTGGTATTACAGCAATTAAGGCGTCTTTGCTTAAGACACCGTAGATCATCCACAGAGTACTGCTGAGAAAGCCGAAGAATGACAAGTAGAATGGCATGAACTCCACACTTTTTGTTTTAATCACCACCTTCTGCAATATATCAAAGCAAAAAAAATGGTGCCCAAAACATATATGATATCCAAAACACAAAGACAGAGAGACCACTTATTTTACTTACCATGATGACAAGTGGAGAACCGTACATTACAGTGGTTGATATGATTTCCACAATGCCCACCAAGAACTTACGAGACTTATGTTCATGAAGACCAAAAGTAGACACCATTGCCATTCTTGTGAACAACATCACCACAGCTTCAACCATCCTCACCACTTTGAGCTGAGAATTTACCAAAACTGAACTTCAACATAGGAGAAATACCCAAAATAGAACTATATAACTATAACCTAGCCTTGTGCTGTATACCTTGGCCTTGGGAGGAGCAAGGATTAAGTATGTGCAAATGACAAAGCATTCTGGAATAATGCCACCGCCATTGACAGTAGTTGTAAGTTTTAATCGAGCAGATATAACTAATAAACATAGCTTACTAAAATTGTCGTTTTGAAAGGTTTTGAAAAATTCCTTGTGCGGGGTAGTATGGAATGATGCTCTCGTAGTGAGCACCCAACCATTTGCTGCAACTTCTGTTGTAGTCAAAATAAGAGCATCGTCATATTCCATATCTTTTCTTTGATTTCAACCAAGTTCTGATACCAATTGTAAGTTTTAATCGAGCAGATAAACTTAATAAACATATCTAAGACAGTGATAGAAAAATAGAACACGACACATAACACATAAGAAATGCTTAACCACTCTCAAAGAAGGGAATTCTCTTATAAATGCTTAACAAATACAATACATTCATGGTCTGCATACATCTACTTATACACACATATACAGCTATCAACAAGGAGGCAAGAATGGGAAAGGTCATGTGACCATTAGACTTCATATCCCAACAGTAGAAACCAGAATGTTTTCCCACCCTTTACTTACAAAAGGCGTGCCATACCAGGTGTAAGTAAAATAGTTGAAGAGAGCAATCACATATGGGGTGCAAGAGTACCGCCCCACTGATTTTTCTCTTATCACCTTCACGAAAGTAACAGGTGTAAGTAAAACAGTTGAAGAGAGCAATCACATATGGGGTGCAAGAGTACCGCCCCACTGATTTTTTTCTTATCACCTTCACAAAAGTAACGCTGCCCCAATGATGATAAATCTCACCCCATGTATTGAATAAGATAAGATTAGTACAAGATCTGGCAATTAAAATTACTTACAGTGGCGACATGTACATAAAAAGTGAAGTACAGTTTCCTGTCGTCATGGTATAAAATAGTCATGGTAAGCTGGTGAGCCTTAAACAATAAGACAACAATAACACATAAATTAAACAAAACCAAGCATAATTCCCCACAATAGAAATAGAAAAGGAGAGACCCAATATTCCAACAGCAAGACGCATTTGCTTCTCCATCTTGGTGACCTTGTGGGAGTCTTTGTATTTGATGAGTTTGTAAGCAGACAAGTAAATTTATAGGCATAGGCTCATATCTGCAGGCTTTCTCTAAGGCGGCTGTAAGCAGGAACACCCAAGTTTGTTTAACAGGGTCCCACAAGCTTTAATTCTACAAAGGCTTCCAAACAAATGATGAGGAACACGACATCTTGCTATTTATGGCTTATAACAAGTGCAGAAGTGGAGTTGGTTCTCTTTTAGGAGTTTTTAATCTAAATTCCAGTCGTTTTGGACAGGTATTTTCTCAAACACCACCCACGATGGAAAACCAGGCTAACAAGCTTAACAATGGCATCCACATCAGTTCTAGATTCATGGACAACCGAAAGTTATTTCCATAGTTTGTTCAGCACATTATTTTATATTTTTGTATTAGAGCTGTTGGGGCTCTATAGGGTCATGATCTCTTACCCGTATTATTATAAAGGTTAAAAGACCTATCTTCGATATAGATGGGTGGGGATATTAAGGTTCAATAAGACTAAATTATATATAAATGTAAAGGGTGTAGAAGGATGGGCTTTCACAAACTGTAATACCAATTAAGTTGGTGAGTCATTTGATTGGAGATTTCTCCATATGATTTGATGTGCATTTGCTTGAATTTGAGTGGAATACATCATCATAATTAATAAGAGATGACTGCATATGATTTGAAGTGTGTTTGTTTCAATTTGAGTGGAACACACCATCACAATAAATAAGAGATGCGTGTATGTGTACACATGCACATATTTTCATTTTGTATTTAGTAGTTTTAAATAATAATAGATAGAAAATTTTGGAGGAAAATATTTGAAGTTATTTTGAAATTTTTATTTGACTTTTACTTTTGCATTAAGGTACTCATAATTATCTTTTGTGTGATTTGTGGAACATGCAACATTTCATCTAATTTGTCTATTTATAGTCATCCAAGCTTACAGTGTGTTGGTTGTGGATTATTCCCTTTGATCTTCAACTTGCAAATTTACAATTTGATGGATAATTTAAATAAAAATCTGACTCTATCACCACTCCAAAGTCCACAAGGAAGAGGGTCAACTGACAAGGATCAAAAGACCCTTCTACACTTTGAACTTCAGTGCTCAGGCAGGTGTACCCTTGACTCACTTCTCTAAAGGAGTCTAAAACAATATTCCACTATATCTCATATAAGATTGTTAAAGATTTATCAAATAATGTTTGTGTTTGTAGTTGTTAACCATGCATACCTCAAGAGGAAGGACCGGTGCCTTATCCCAGGGCTCAAAGTCACCTAACTGTATACCTCAATTGAATACCTCAAATCAAACACAATGAAATCCAAGGTAAGTGCTTTGCCTATTACCCCTTTCCCTCAAGCACAAGGACATCAAATTCTATACCTGGCTGCAAACTCACTGAATTCACCTAGAAGGCTTTAATCCTAACTTTGTTAGGAACTCAAAGATAAATTCAAAATACTCTTTGTTTACCATATGTTAGCACACTTTGTGAAACTAACATATATGAGCTCAAAGACAAGCAAGAAAACATACACAAGATACAAGATTGGGATTCAAAACATTCTCATTAACACAATCAAGATCAACATACAATCAGAATGATACCAAGATCAGAAAAGTCACAAAATTAGACTTCTATCAGTATATTACAGTCAAAAACCAGGGACCAAAAGCAACAATATTTTTGGAACCCTTGCAAAATCCAAAATTTTGCAACTTATACCCCCTAGTCATCTTGAAATTTGCAACAAGCTACAGATGACTAGGGCTAGGGTTTCAACCACCTAACCTACTGGAAATGGTCTAAAAAGTTATTACAGGGGCAGGAAACACAGGAAACTAGAATTGATCCTCAATCATGAAAGTCTTCTCTACAAGTACAGGGGATCAAAAAACTAGGCTCAAAAGGACACCCTGCAACATGCCTTGAGCACACAACCACTGCGGTACAAGCTCTGCAAATGATCCAACCACACCTTGGACCACACCGCAAACAACAAACCAGTCATTTCTGTAATGAATTCCATAAATTTGGTACTTTCTGGTCACTGGAAGCTCTCAGAAAAATTTGAATTTGAACCAGAATGGCTAAATCCCTGGCGCCTACAGAGAATGACAGCCCACGTTCAAACTGAGACCAGCTTTAAAACACTACCATCCGATCAAACCTCCTTCGCAGCTTTATGATTTTCCTCTAAAAATGACCCCAGCAGACTTAGTGAATTGGCGACAAAGGACCCTCACCAATTCGCTAAGCATTTCGTGCCTTCGCTAAACACTTAGCAACTTCCTAACTACCATTCATACAATCACCAAATAAACTAGCGAATCACCTTTTCTTCTCGCGAATGCGCGAACACATTAAATTTTTCGGCACCGTTAACTTCTTTATCCACTCCGCCAAACACTAGACTACACTTGGGCTCGCTAGATGCCACATGTCACTATTTCATTTGCAGTTCACACCCGGTCATACTGACATGGGACCCACTTTCCTTAGGTGTCAAGATGAGCGGCTGGCGTAAGATCTCATAGCTCTAACAAATCCCATGAGAACTTACGGCGGCCATTAGATCTATCCTTGTCACAGACCTTCCTGACAACATCCCCACTTCTAAGCACATGCACGTTGACCAATTAGAAACCTCCAACTGCAAGCACGCGTGTCACACTGGACCCATTGAGCACAACAGGCAACCTGGCAAAATGGAATAAAATCCGACGGATGGCGCATGATCTCAAAGGCTTGGAATATTCCTTGAGATCATACGCCGACCGTTTGATTAAAAGCTTTCAATGCAAGCCCTCTGACATAAACCACCTCATCAACATGCGAACGAATGAAAACCCACCAACTCAGAATAGCGTGGCACATAAGAACTACCTGGCAAATAGGATCCACCAACAAATTGCCGCCTGACAAAAAGTAACATCAATGGCTGGCATAAGATCTCATGGCTCTGACAAATCCTATGAGAACTTACGCCAACCATCGATCCTCTAACACTGTCAAGTCCCACTGAGCCTTCAAAAATTTAGGTCTCACTGACACACACACAATCACTAACCCATAGACCAATCACAAAACGCTGACAAGGCATATGGCAGGTGGACCCACTGATAACTCTGCAACCGCGAGACTCCAAATCGACGATTGTCTCATGATCTGAAGGGTCTGACAGATCACATGAGAGGATATGCTAGCCATTGGATTAAAATGTTGTCAGAAATCAGGCCCAGGAAGATAAAGCCGAGAACCTTAGGAAAAATATTAAAATCGCAGGGCACGATTGTGGACTTAGGAAAAATAAAAGGACCCACCGGAGAGAAAGACTAACTGCGAATTGGGGTGATGTGGAAACTTAAAAGGCACATGCATAAGAGGTGTTTAAGTGACCCGTGAAAAAGGTAATGCACGAAAAGAATAAAGCTAGGGCACATTTGAATTTTGAAACCTAACAGCTAGATTCTGAATGTTTTGCCTAAGGTTTATACCAAGGAGCATGAAAAACACTACAGAGAGTAGGGGAAGAGACCAGGAGCCATAAAACTTTTTGCAGGTGCTAATAGTGGCTCTGTCTGGGGATGTATGCCTCTTGCAGGCATAGCAAGAACTTAGAATCACTAGTAAAAGCAGACCATCCCACTGGACAAAAATTGCAGACAACAGGAACAAGCAGGGCAAGACAAGCAACCATACCAAAATTTGAAAGACTAGGGCGAAACAGGGTAGGGGCAAGCAACCTATATATAGAGATTTACAAGATGTACAACCCTAACTATTGTTCATGGAAAATAGAGTACTTCAAATGAAGTACTACTTCAAGAATTGTCCATGAACTGGCAACTCTTAAATATCACCATTAGAATCCTTGACGAGGTATGAATCTTGGCCCCATTTCTCATGAATCAGTTATGGCCCTAACCAGATGGGATCAAATTTACCATGTTTCCCCTTATCCTCCAATCTGGCATTCCAAACTAACACCAAATCACCAGGCTCAAGCTTTCTGTCAACAGTCTTTTTATCATATAAATTCTTAACCTGCAAATACAATTTGGCATTCCTTGCAACTGATTCTCTTCTAGTTTCATCCAACCTAATGAGGTCCTCAATTCTCAACTGCATTCAATCATCAATGTCATCATCATACAACTGCACAAACTTGTACATCTCCAACAAATTATTCTGAGGCATTCTAGCATGAATTCCATACACCAGGTCAAATGGTGCACAACCAATTGCCTTCTTCACAGTTCCCCTATTAGCCCATAGAGCTAATGGCAGCTTTGAATTCCATGCCCTCTTGTTCTTCTCAAGAATTCTCTTCAATATTTTAATCAGACTCTTATTAGTAGATTCTGCCTGACCATTTCCTTGCGGATGATAAGGTGAGGAATTAGAAATCTGAATTCCCAAACCCTTGCAAAAGTCCTTATATTCGGCAGACCTAAAGCACATAGCATTATCACTCACTATCCTCTCAGGGAACCCAAACTTTGTAACAATATTGTTCATTAGGAAATCAATTACCACCCCGCTAGTTGCATTCCTTGTAGGTACAGCCTCTACCCACTTTGTAAAATAATCAGTGGCAACTAAGATCCATGAATGTCCTCCACTTGACTTGTTTGGTATCTCCCCTATGAAATCAATTACCCATTGTTGGAAAGGAGCCTGAACTTCTACTGGTTTTAATGGTACATTACCTGAAAACATAAGCTTACCAGAGAACCTTTGACAAGCATCACATCTCCTTACCAACTGTTCTGCATCCCTGAAGATTGTGGGCCACCAAAATCTTGCTCTCAAGATCTTATGAGCAATTTTTTTACCCATATAATGTCCACCACAAACTCCCTCATACATCTCCTTCAATAACACATTAGCTTGATCCTCATCTACACATTTCAACAGTATGCAATCCAGATTTTTTCTATACAACTTACATTTCACAATTACATACTTAATGGCCTGTAACTTCAATGTCCTCTTTTGATTATCATTCATACTATCTGGACACCTCATGTTTCTCAAATCGTAAATAATGTCCTAATACCAAATACAATAATCCATGTCACATGTGTAATCAATTTCAGAATGATTTACCTAGTTTGCATCTAGATTGGATTGAGCCATCAGTCTTGCCAATCCTTGACCTCTAACCAACTTAGTGATTTGGATCTCAACATTGAATTCCTAGATCCTATTGATCCATCTGAACCTTCTTCCAGACACCTCCTGCTATGAGAAAATATCCTTCACAGCTACACTTGGCACAAAAGCAATCACAACTGCTCCCATCAAGTAACATCTAAAAGCCTTGATTGCCTTCACAAGTGCATAAGCCTATTTTTCATTTATATCATATTTCAATTCTGCAGCCTGCAAAGATTTACTGAAAAATGCAATAGGCTACTCAAAACCATCCTTATTCTTTTGTAACAAAACTGCAACAATGGTGTGAAAGGATGCAAAAGAAAAGACATGCATTGGGACATTATAATCAAGTGCCTTTAGCACCAGTGCATCTTTGATAGCCTGCTTGATATTCTTGAAAGCCTCATTAGGCTCACCCTCCCAATTGACTACAGATCCCTTCTTTAACATCTTGGAAATAGGTCTAGTAACCTCTGCAAAGTTTTTCACAAACCTCCTTAGAAAATTGACCTGACCAAAGAAGGACTGAATCCCTTTAACATTCTTTGGCCTCTGAATTTTATCAATTGCTGCTACCCTCTTAGGGTCAATTCTCACTCCTTTCTTCCCAACCAAGTGGCCAAGCAACTTACCTTCTGAGACACCAAAAGCACATTTCCTTGGGTTTAATGAAATGCCAAATTCCAAGGCCCTCATAAATATTTTTTCTAAATGAGCACAATGGTCCTCTTCCCTCTTGGAATAGGCAGTTAGATCATCCTGATATACAACAAGGAAATCATTAATGAAATATGAAAAGGCAACATCCATTGCCCTCTGAAAAGTAGCACCAGCATTTGTGAGACCAAAAGGCATTCTCACATAAATGTATGTTCCCCAAGGTGTTGTAAAGGTTGTCTTGAATTGTTCTGATTCCTTGACAATGACCTGATTGTAGCCAGAGAAACCATCCATCATTGACATCAATTCTGATATGGTTACTCTCTGCAACATAGCCTCCATATTGGGCAAACAATAATTATCTTTCAATGAGCTAAGGTTCAAATTCTTGAAGTCCACACAAAGCCTGATGTCACCATTCTTTTTTCTTACAGGAACAAGGTTTGACACCCAAAAAGAATGCCTTATAGGCTTGATAATGCCAGCATCTCTCAACTTCATTAATTCTTCTTGCATCTTGGGTGCCAAAGTAGGATTAATAGGCCTTTGCTTTTGCCGGAAAGGTTTAGCATCTTCTTTCAATGGAATAACATGCTGAAATAAATCCTTCCTATAAACCTTTAGGTCATCATATGACCATGCAAAAACATGCCTGAATTTGCTCAATAATTCAATCAAATGTCTCCTTACCTTATGAGATATATCTCTACCAATGTATACTTTCTTAGGTGCCTCATGTGATCCAAGATTTATCTCCTCAAGATCAGCATGATCCTCTCCTTTGATATTCTTTTGAACTCTATCTTGGTTTTCAAAGATAGTCTCCAAAACAACAAGCCCCTTGGGTACCTTGTTAGTTCTAAGATGAATGACCTCACTACCTAAGACAACCTCCCTTCCTTCTACTAACTCAACCAAGGCTGAACAATCAAGTTCCTAACCATGATACTGATCCTTACAATCCATAAACTTTAAAATATCATTATCATCATCAAAAACTTACCAATTCTCAATATTATCTAGTATACTAGGCCTACCCTGAATTTCAACTTTAGAGATACCAGAGAATGTGATATCATTGGGATTGATTGCAATATTGGCTAATAAGTCATCCATCTTGTTGTTACTCCTATCCGTCCACTCAATATTGAAGGCATCAAAATGTTCAATCAAATCCCAAACTGCATTCCTATATTGTTTCAACCTTCTATTCTTAGAAGCATACACTGACCTGACTTGGGACACCACCAACTCAGAATCACCAACAACACTTAGGCATTTAATACCATGCTTTTGTGCCAACCTCAATCCTAACAACAAAGCCTCATATTCTGCTATATTGTTGGTACAAAAGAAATTCAATGTGAAAGAAAATTTGTAAGTGTTTCCATCAGGAGAAATAAGTAAAATACCTGCTCCTACACCATCTTTGCAATTTGCACCATCAAAGTATATTACCCACAAATCACCTTTCACAGAGCCAGGACCTACCTCAATAGAGATAGGTGACAAAATATGTTCATTTTCAAATACAGGGATCTCTGCCCTAAAAGTATTAACATCAGTATCCACAAAACATGTAGTCTCATTATCTATGTTTCTCTCAATCATGTGGCATACTCTTGGCTCTTGTTCAATCTTGACAAAGTGATCATCAATCTTGAAAGTTGCATAGGACAGATCACACTATAGACTTCCACCCATGGCAGGACTCCACCTTCTAGATAGCAACATCCCATAACGAGGAGGGATATCCACAACCAAAACACTCATTATTAGCTCTTTCTCTGGATATGCTGCCAACCTATATGGCATTGCATTGATAGTCCCAATAACAGGTACCTCCCTCTGATCCATTGCACAACATCTGCCCTGCACTGTATCAACTTTAAGGCCCAACCTCTCCATGATTTTGAAAGGCATGACAGTATTAGAGGCACCACTGTCAATCATACAATTTCTTAATTTCATCCCATTCACAAGAACACTTAAGAAGAATGGGTCAATATTTTCAAGGCTGGCATTGACAGAACTATCCAAATATATTGGAGGAATTTGAGACACAATTCCCTGAGCAGCAACATCCTTCAAAGCTTTATCCCGAGATCCATTGGATGAAGTATCATTTTTGTGAATATTACCAACCCATGCAATAGCTTTATCTTTATGTTCAGGAATCTTCAACAATTCTGACAATGGAACCTTAACTGTAATTTGTGACAATACAGATAACATGTCAATAGGGGCTGAAGCAGGAATCTCAATCTGCACCACCTTAACATCTTTTTGCTTGTCTGACATATTAGGTGTATTGACCACCTTCATTTTTTCAATCTTAGCCATTGTGTTAACTAGATTCTCAATCTCACTAGAGATCTTTTCAATTCCAACTCCCTTAGGCTCACAATGTTTACTTTTTAAATTCTTTAATTTCACCATGTGATCAACCTTTGATTTGTTCTCATTAGGTTCTCCAGAGTTGGTACCCTTTATAAAAAATTTTGCAACTTTCTCATTTATGTTCCTTGCCACTATGCCTCTGGTTTGCACTTGGGCAATCATTTTTGCAGTAATCCTCTCCATCTCTTCTCTAGAAGGTCTTCTCAAATTTACTAGCTTGGGAGAAGAGTTCATGTTACATGTTTTTTGATCAACGCATTCGCCATCAGAAAAAACCTCTTGATGAAAAAGGGCATGATTATGTCTCTTCACATTCACATCTGCCTCTTCATCAAAATCAAAATCATCTTCATATCCTAGACATGAAGAAGCCATGTTGCAACCAACATCATCTTGTTCTTCTTCTTGTTCTATCTCCTCATTGCCACAATCTTGATTTGCAGCCATAGATTGTGCAACCACACAATGCTCTGTAGAATGAGGGGACTGTCATGCAACACACCATGGTACATTTTCCATGACATTTATTAAAGATTTATGTAGAGGGTCAGGGACACCTCTGTCATTGTTTCCTCTTGCAACAGGGACAATAGGCTTGCCGTCCTTCCATTGGGTGTTGTAGGGGTAATTCTGCAATCTATTCTGCTTATTGAAATTGTTGTTGAATTGAGGCCTTTCATTGGTAGGAGCACTGATGTTCCTATTTGCACATACCTTCAAATCCTTCAATGCATTAAGCACCTTATCCAATTTGTCTTCTTCTTGCCTCCTAGATCCAACATTCTTATCATTTTCTTTCTTATATTTCTTGTCCCCAAACAACTTTGGGTCATCTCTCTTTGCACCCAACTTTCCTGATATTTTCATGTTGTTCTCAAGATTGACAGCAATCCTAAAAGCATCCCTAAGAGTTCTTGGTTCTTTATCCCTCAATAAATATCCCATCTTCCCATCGAATGCATTGAAATATGTAGTTAGACAAACATTGTGATCTAGCCACATAACTTGGAAAAACTTATGCATAACCTTCTGAAATCTCATGTTCAATTCAACTGCAGACTCATTCTGATTTTTCCTTATGGTATTGAACCCATTCAACATGAAGCTAGCATTAGGCCTATCACCATACTGCTCTTAAAACATTTCTCAAAAGAGTCCCAAGTATCAATACACTTATCAGGAAGCCTCTTAAACCAATCTCTAGCATCCTCCATTAGAGATTGAACAAACAATTTCATGACTACATCCTCATGCTCTACCTCATAATCATTAAGCATATCAACAAATAACCTAAGATGCTCCTCACAACTAATAGCATTATTACCAGCAAACTTAGGTACCTTATCTCTAATATCATTCGGAAAAGCATTTGGATAGCCAGGAATTCCATCAAAACTTATTTGCCTATAGCCTTCTAGTTGCATAGGTCTTCTTTGAAAGCTTGAACTAGTGTTAACCCTAGGATCAACATTAGCATCTATATTTATTTTTGCATTTGACTGCTACCTAGGATCTACACCTATCCTAGCAGATGAAGAAGGAATAGAACTAGTAGCATTACTAAGTGGAGAAGCAGTAGTCATAGATGGCATACCTAGTTCAGTAGCAGTTGGGCCAAGAGCATTAGCTGAAGAAGCCCTCAAAAATTAGATCTTCCTTTTCTTTTCTGCAATGGAAGCCTCAACCTCAGCTCTCTCTAGTTCTCTTGCAAGGTCCTCATCTTCTTTTCTCCTTCTCTCCATTTCAGTGTCCTTATTTGAAACAGGTGGTGGGATCCCTGGTATTGTCACTAGTTTGCTTGCTTGGTCACCCACCATCTTCTACTTTCCTTTTTCATTAATAATAACAGCAGGTCTAGTAATCCTATGCCCATCCTTATCTTTAGGCAAAGGGACATAACTTTGCACTTGTCTAACCACAGGGCCCTCATTTTCAAATTCATGATCCTGTAGTAAGCGCTCTTGCTCACTCCTCAAGGCATCAAGATCACCAAACACATCATGCTGCAACGTTCTAGGAGCAGAAGCAAGCATCTTGTTTCTCTCCTTCATTTCATTTATTTTTCTCAAAAGAGACTACCTCTCTATCAAAGCATTTACTTTTTCAGCCTCTCTCTCCTCCTGTAATCTTTTGTGTATGGCATCCTGCTCTGCCAACTGCAACCTCAGTGTATTCAAGTCATCAGGATCTACCATAATGTCATCAGAACCAGATGACACATCCATATCAGGAAGATTTTGATATGGGAAACAGACCTACCTATGTCTCATGGGTTCCCCTCTGAAATGATCTTCTTCAAGATCCAGGTCAACTTCTAAACCCACATCTCTATTTTGTTCATCATGACCTGCAGGCAACGGACCTTTGTCCTGAAATGTAGCCTCAGGGGTATCATAAAATCTTTCTTCAGAGTGACCACCTTCTGATCTAGAAACTCTATTTTGTGAACCATCCTCACTTGAGGACACATGTGGTACTCTGGCTCTTGCATTTCTTTGTTCCTTCATGGGAGCACTAGTAGACTCACCATTCCTTCTAATCCAGCTCTTGTTTCCTTGTCTAGGCAATTGCTCTAGAGTGACCTCCAGATTCCTTTTAACATATGACCTAGTATTTCTTCTTTTATCCATGCTTCTTCAATATGTTGCACTAGTTTTAACCTTTGAGTCGCCACCCACCTAGATGGGAAATCCTTGAAACACACAAGAAAACAAGAATAGACTTATAACCTTCTCTCTAGATTCTCCCTAGTAGAATCACCGACTCTTAACAAATGCATATCTTCATAGTTTTCCTCGACAGCAGAGTCACCATTTTGTTGGTTGTGGATTATTCCCTTTGATCTTCAACTTGCAGATTTACACTTTGATGGATAATTTAAATAAAAATCTGACTCTATCACCACTCCAAAGTCCACAAGGAAGAGGGCCAACTAACAAGGATCAAAAGATCCTTCTACACTTTGAGCTTCAGTGCTCAGGTGGGTGTACCCTTGACTCACTTCTCTAAAGGAGTCTAAAACAATATTCCACTATATCTCATATAAGATTGTTAAAGATTTATCAAATAATGTTTGTGTTTGTAGTTGTTAACCATGCATACCTCAAGAGGAAGGACCAGTGCCTTATCCCAGGGCTCGGAGTCACCTAACTATATACCTCAACTGAATTCCTAAAATCAAACACAATAGAATCTGAGGTAAGTGCTTTGCCTATTACCCCTTTCCCTCAAGCACAAGGACATCAAATTCTATACCTGGCTGCAAACTCACTGAATTCACCTAGAAGGCTTTAATCCTAACTTTGTTAGGAACTCAAAGATAAATTCAAAATACTCTTTGTTTACCATATGTTAGCACACTTTGTGAAACTAACATATATGAGCTTAGAGACAAGCAAGAAGACATACACAAGATACAAGATTGGGATTCAAAATATTCTCATTAACACAATCAGGATCAACATACAATTAGAATGATACCAAGATTAGAAAAGTCACAAAATTAGACTTCTATCAGTATATTACAGTAAAATACCAGGGACCAAAAGCAACAATGTTACTGGAACCCTTGCAAAATCAAAAATTCTACAACTTATACCCCCTAGTCATCTTGAAATCTGTAACAAGCTACAGATGACTAGGGCTAGGGTTTCAACCACCCAACCTGCTGGAAATGGTCTAAAAAGTTATTACAGGGGCAGGAAACATAGGAAACCAGAATTGATCCTCAATCATGAAAGTCTTCTCTGTAGGTACAGGGGATCACAAAACTGAGCTCAAAAGGACACCCTACAACATGCCTTGAGCACACAACCACCGTGGTACAAGGTCTACAAACAATCCAACCACACCCTAGACCACACTGCAAACAACAAACTAATCATTTCTCATCAAACAGGGTCATTTCTGCAATGAATTCCATAAATTTGGTACTTTCTAGTCGCTGGAAGCTCTCAGAAAAATTTGAATTTGAACCACAATGGCTAAATCCCTAGCGCCTATAGAGAATGACGGCCCACGTTCATACTGAGACCAGCTTTAAAACACTACCGTCTGATCAAACCTCCTTCGCGGCTTTATGATTTTCCTCTAAAAGTGGCCCCACCAGACTTAGCAAATTGGCGACAAAGGACCCTTGCCAATTCCCTAAGTATTTTGTGCCTTCGCTAAACACTTAGCGACTTCCCAACTATCGTTTGTGCAATCACCAAATAAACTAGCGAATCACCTTTTCTTCTCACGAATGCGCGAACACATTAAATTTGTCAGCACCATTAACTTCTTTATCCACTCCACCAAACACTAGACTGCACTTGGGCCCACTAGATGCCACATGTCGCTATTTCATTTGTAGTTCACGCTCGGTCATACTGACACGGGACCCACTTTCCTTAGGTGTCAAGATGAACGGCTAGCGTAAGATCTCATAGCTCTGACAAATCCCATGAGAACTTACGTCGGCCGTTAGATCTATCCTCATCACAGACCTTCCTGACAACGTCCCCACTTCTGAGCACATCCATGTCGACCAATAAGAAACCTCCAACTGCAAGCACATGTGTCACACCGGACCCACTAAGCACAACAGGCAACCTGGCAAAATGGAATTAAATCCAATGGATGGTGCATGATCTCGAAGGCTTGGAATATTCCTTGAGATCATACGCTGACTGTTAGATTAAAAGCTTTCAACACGGGCCCTCTGGCATAACCCAACTCATCAACACGTAGACGAATGAAAACCCACCAACTTAGAATAGCATGGCACATAAGAACTACCTGGCAAATAGGACCCACCGATGAACTGCCACCTGACAAAAAGTAACATCAATGGCTGGCGTAAGATCTCATGGCTGTGACAAATCCTATGAGAACTTACGCCAAGCATCGATCCTCTGACACTGTCAGGTCCCACCGAGCCTTCAAAAATTCAAGTCCCACTGACACACACACAATCACTAACCCGTGGACCAATCACAAAATGCTAACAAGGCATATGGCAGGTGGACCCACTGATAACTCCGCAACCGCGAGATTCCAAATTGATGATTGTCTCATGATTTGAAGGGTCTGACAGATCGCATAAGAAGATATGCTGGCCGTTGGATTAAAATGTTGTCAGAAACTGGGCCCAGGAAGATAAAGCTGAGAGCCTTAGGAAAAATATTAAAATTGCAGGGCGTGATTGTGGACTTAGGAAAAATAAAGGGACCCGCCGGAGAGAAAGACTAACTGCGAATCGGGGTGACGTGGAAACTTAAAAGGCACATGCAGAAGAGGCGTTTAAGTGACCCGCAAAAAAGGTAACGCGTGAAAAGAATAAAGCTAGGGCACATTTGAATTTTGAAACCTAACGGCTAGATTCTGAACGTTTTGCCTAAGGTTTATACCAAGGAGCATGAAAAACACTACAAAGAGTAGGGGAAGAAACTAGGAGCCATAAAATTTTTTGTAGGTGCTAACACAGTGAACTAAGAGATTTTTATTGTATTGAAGAATGGTTGAGTTTGGTGCAATATAACAAAAAATTATGGTATTAGAGTTTTTTTACTTAAAGAGTTTTCCCAAGTGAGCACATTATATAATGTCTTTTTTCCTCTATATTTTATTATATTTTCAAATTTTACAAGAACTATTACTGTTGAACTAGTCGATGAGGCCTCTTTTTCTCTAGAAGATGTTCTTTTCAATTAGCACTTATATAATATAGCCACTTCATGTTTAGGTTGAGCATACACTATATCAATGTCTATGTGTATATTGTAACAAAGAAAAGTTTGTAGATATCAAATTTGAATCACTAAAATAATCTCTTGGATTAAAAGGTTTTATTTTGTAGGATATTTATCAAATATCTTACAAATTTCTTGTAGAACAAAAATAAAATAGATATAAATAAATTTATAATGTAAAAACATAAATGTCAATATGAAGAATGTTTTAATCTATTGTTTGAATGGAGCAAAAAGTGTTGGTATGTCATGTCAACCATCATTATCCAACATTGATCAAGAAATTTTTGGGACATACTATTTTTGGACATATGATAGGTGTATGAAATGCAATTATAGGAATCGTACTTTTTGTTTTCCTAATGTCTTCTTTGCAAATGGTTCAAAAACTTAGATATTTATGGTTCAATTATTCATGATTTTCAAGATGCATTACTTGTTTATCATAGCCCATTACTTTTTTCCTAGTGTATTACCAAATTTTCATGTAAATCTATATATTCTTAGTTTATTTATGTTTATATTTTATTATTTTATTATCAAATTTTTTAAGTAGCTTATATTAAAGATTATATTTTTGTGCATATATTATGTTATATTTTATCTTTGTCAAATCTAAAGAATGATAGGAAGCACAATTACCAAATTTGAGTTTAAAAAAATTAATAGTTTTAAATTTTCTCTATATAGAAACTAATTTTTTTAGGCTTATTGGTGATGGATGGATGTGCCTTGGCTCTCAAAGGGGTAGATCAAAACCTTCAAACATGACTCAAGTAGAATGAAATGAAAATTATAATACTTTTAGACATCTATAATCTAGCTATCTCTCATATATTAAATTGTGTTGAATATTGTATACCATAAAATACCATGTTTCTTGTGGAATACTATCAATAGTTTGCATGTGACAAAGTCAAATTGGGAAACACAATTCTAGTATCCCGATAACTACATTTAGGATATATGGTAGTTCATTGGGCATAGATCATCTAAAGTATTTTAATACAATAATAAGAAACTCAAATTTGATGGAGTTAAAAATTAAAAAAAAGATAATAAGGCAGTTACATTATTGTTATTCTTTCTTGGGAGTTTGGATCAATAAGCTATGGTGCATGGTATATCAATACTAAGTGGGAAACTCATCTTTGAGAATGTGGTGGCTATAACATTTTTTAAACATTCAAGGTGGAAGACATATTAAGGTAACACTTTTGATGTGTCCCTAAATGCAAGGTTTACTTGAGTTAAGAAAAATGTAATACATATTTTGGATAAAGTAGGTCCATATCTAGTGTGTAGGAAAAAGTTACTTGTTGGAATTTTGAAAAAAAATTGTTCATTCATTCTCATGTAATGAGTGATAATTATTCAATTGGAAATCTTGTGAGAGATGGGTTCATTTGAACCACTACTAATGAAGCATGGGTCAATGGGTTTGATTCAAAAAATAACATTATTGAATCCTGATAGCAATATCACAATTTGACTTATTGTAAAAAATATCTCCTACTTATCAATTGATGAGATTAAGGGGCTTTATAATGAATGTTTCATAAGGCACAACACTTTCTAAAGGTTTTACAAATGGGGTAGCAACAGATTGGGCTTAATCATGGAGTTAAAAGTACACTCAAGCTAATGAAGTACTGGGATAGGTGATCTCTTGAGAAGTCCTATTACTTTACCACCATGAGCATCACCTAGATGGAATGAGTACTAAGTATTCCATTCATTCTCATGAGAGATAGGTTCTTGTAAATCACTACTCATGAAACATGCGTCAATGAGTTTGACTCAAAAAACTACAAGTTGAATCTTGATAGCAATATCATAATTTGACTTGTTGTGGAAAATATCTCCTACTAATCAAAATAGTTCATGTCAAGAAATATTGTAGGATACCTGAAGAAAATAAAGAAAATAGTAGCATATAGGGGTTTGAAGAAATATGTATGCCAAACTAGGCCCTTAAGTGGCAATAAAATTTGAAAAAAAAAAAGTTAGAAAACTTGATGTAAAAATTTGAATAAATTATCAATCTTATAAAAGAAATATGTAAGAATATAATCCATATAAAATTGAATGTATTTTCTAAGATACTAGCCATTTTTTGGAAAAATATTATTCTATCTAGTGAAAATTTGAAATTTCAATGTAGTAGTATGAAAATTTAAAGGAAAAAGATACAAATTAAGTGTATATTTGATCACCTTAAACACAATCAATGATGACTTTTTTACAAGATTCATGATATAAGTAGTAGGCTCATGTTTGGATGTGATACATTTTTTTGTAATTTTTTACCAATTAAATAATTAATTATGATTTTTCTACTACAACTCTATTAGAGTTATTAGGTACTGAGAGGGTGGTGAATCAATATAAACAAATTATGGACTAATTCAGCCACTGATCTAAATAAATTAAATAATAAATTACAAACCACAAAGCATATAAGTAAAGTAAACAAATAAAAGATAACAATATCAAGCATCCACAAAATCATTATGCATAACACAATGATTTTTGCATGGACACCGTCAGTTAGAGGGAAAAACTACGACGGGGATGACACCCACAAGATCACTATTGCAGTAAATGAGTTTTCCCTATTAGGAGCTACAACTACCCTTTTTGAGGGTTCACCCTATTAGGAGTGATTAGTACCTTGTTAGAAGTACAATCAAATCTACTAAGATCTATCTTGCAAGAGGATTTCAAGACTCTATTAAGTGCTCACCCAGTCAAGATATTTACAATGAGGAACTTGTTAAAGTTCACCCTATTAAGGGATTTTCTTGCTTTAACTGCTAGGGAACAACAAGTGAGTGATCTGGATGTAGCATTGATTTCTTGCCATATCTAATCTATTTTCTACACTCTATAGCTTCTCATTACTCTATCTCTATCAGATCTCTGATCACAACCCTAATTGAGATCACAAACCCTTTTCGTAACCTTTTCATCAACCATAGAAACATAAAAACAATAATGGTCAACATTTTACAATATGAGTAGTTCCTCTTATATACTCTCCAAGCACCATGTTCATGTAATCCAAATGCTTTCCCATCCAAGAAAAACATTTCAAAATGATAATCTTGATATAAAACACATTTCCCTAAGACCACGTCAGCTTAGAATAAGATTTGTGTGATATGTCTGCAAGATAGTCAAACATGTTTTGACTTCTCCAATGTACTGCCTTAGATCTTCCTTATATAATAGCATTGATTCCAAGAATGCCAACTTATTGATTCTATAAGCCTTATTCTGATGTCATCATAACACCAAATATCATCACAACTTCTATACTATTTACCTATCTAGAATCTTCCAACTCATGCTCAAGAACACAAGTGTTCTTACCTATCTGAAAGATAGTGTCCATAAAATCTCTCTTACCAATCAACCAAATGAGTTCTGGTCAGAACCACAATGTGGTCTTACCATGTTGATATTGTAGCTATGACAGCTCCTCACAATTCTTCATCTATCATGACCACTACCAAAGTGTTTACCTCATTGTCTACTGATCTTCTAGACTTTACCGAATGTAAATGCTTCACACCAATTGTGATACATGATTAATCTAACTTAGTTGCCATCATTGAAAACCAAACCAACGACTTCCTATGAATGCAACCAATATACATCACAATGTCAATCAATCAACTCATCAAAATGCCAACAACCACCCCCCATAACCAATATTCATATTTAGGTGTCCATTAACTTCCATATAAAGTCATATTATGCATGTTACTAAAGTTGGTACCAAATAATCATAGAATTGTAACAATTAATAATGTGCTTACAATTTAAGATGGTACAAATGTATCCCTCTTGAAGTGGATAAACAGGTTTGAACCCCCTCAAAAATGCAAACATCATCAAGTATTAAATCACATTTCATAGTATATCTCCTATTGTGCAAGTTATTACATTATAATTTTCTACATAGTAATTTATTTTGTTACAACATTATATTCTCCTAAAAATTTATTCATGGTCCAAACCATCTAATTTTAAATCAAAATCATATCATTCAAGTATGGAGTGAAGACATTGTTTTACATGCAATTAAATATTCATATACAATCCTGACATAAATAAAATAAGTACTTCATTTTTTTTTCTAAATTATGCATGAAGATAAAGAGATGTAAAATTTATATTACATTTTCAACTTTTTACTCCTTATACCTTATCTAAAAGGGATTTTTATATAATTTCTCTTTCAAATCTTAATGTGAATTGATATGTTTGTCTATTTTAATCCAACATTTAATTTATTTTTATGAACTTACATGCTATAAGTATCTAAAATAACCCCCACATGAATGAGTGTGTGTGTGTGTGTGTGTGTGTGTGTGTGTGTGTGAGAGAGAGAGAGAGAGAGAGAGAGAGAGAGAGAGAGAGTTATCATAATAAACTATAATGTTATTATGCAAGTGAATGTAAGACTTGATTACTACTATTTTACTATGTTAGAATTGAGAGTATATAATGATGGTGGATGCTCATTAGTCTATATAAGCTACATTTCTTCCTAGCATATGACTGAGTTGCACCTAGTGTATTTACAAAAGAAGAGGAGAATGTATACTCTTGTTAATGCTTACTCAATTACTCATCTTTTTCTCAAAATGTATTTTTGGAAACTTCAATACTTTACCCCTTTTAATAGACTTTTAAAATTTCTTATCAAATTTTCTTTAAAAAAGTTTAAAAAGTGAATAGTAGGGAATTTTGCCATTTTTTACTCATGATTTTGCATTCGTTATATCATATAATAAAATATGTAAAATGAAACACGTGGTATACATAAGTGCACCAAAGGTTTTTTGATTAAAAAAATACTATACTTTGATGATTAAGAGGAATTACCTGTCTCACAAGATTTAGAGTACGCATTTGAACAATTATGAAGTACTTGTCTTGCACACCATCTATGCCAATAAAGCTATCTAAGATGTTGTCCTTAAATACACATCCCTTGACACATGGATTAAAACTTTCGGTACCCCCATTCACAAATATTTTTTAAGTCTTATAATTATCATCCTCAAAAAAAAATTTGTATTTTGAATGTGGTTGATTAGGTCACACTAACACTACTACTTTAAGAATAAAATCTTATTATTATCACATATGGAATGAGTTGTCTACTAAATGTTAAACAAATAAAGTTCTTAATAAGGTCATATGACATGTCAAATGATGAATCAACTCTTAGCTCTATGAGAGCCTTAAAAAGTGATGAAATGATATATATAACCATGTATTTGAGATAATTATTATACAATGTAAAATAAAAATAAAGATATGCGTTTTTCTTTTTATTATAACGAAATTTAAAATATAATTCAACTTTTAACTAAATCAAATTGAATAATGTAATTCTTATATTAAAAGTGTGTTTAGGTGAATCCATTTTCTACAAATGGCCTATGGAGCACTAACAATTCCAATTATTTGTGCTTTAATATACATAATTTACAACACCTTAAGCCATTATATAGCTCTCTCAAATAGAATTTGTGCATTATTTAAGCATCATATTAAAGAATTGATCAGCATAACTTTTTACTAAAGTGCCATGGCACACACTCGCCCGTGCTACCCAACACTGGCATTAAGCAATTTTATAATATACTTACTTTCATTGAAAACATAGTGTACGATTACTTCACTTTAAGCAACCCTAAATTTCTCGTTCGTAATGTGGGCCTAAACAAAGGTGTGGGCTGTCCTCTCTACATAATGCACCGTAAAATCAAAATATTGATTTTTGTTTTTTCAGATGTACAAAAAACACAGCGATTTTTTGTTGTTTTCTGCCATAAACCTTTCCGTCCATGAAAAAATCATCCTGAAAATTTTGTAAAATTCTGCTATATTTTTCAGAATTTCTAAAAAAATTATCTGTACATTCTATAGGCCGTACATAAACAAATGCTAAAGTACCTAAAGAATCCCTATAAAATCTCTATTCGAACATTTGTTTTTATTTTTGAAAACAGTCTATTCGTTAGTGTACCTTGTCGTCTGTAGGGGCATTTATTAGATAGAGAGATGATAGATTTCTGAGATAATTATGATCGGGAGTTTCACAAATATCGCATTAAAAGATTTGTGGCAATGGCATCCATGTCACACCCACTCAAAATCTCAGTCTCTCCATTATTCAGATATCGGAGTGATGAAAGCTCACTAATATACCAATAGTTGAGGACTTCCTTTCCTAGAAGAAAGTCGAGTAAATCATAAAAGATGTTAAATGCCGAATGACAATATGGATTCTAAAGATCACCCAACTAAATTAAAAATGAGGTTCCAATTACATTGGGTTTTAGAAAGTTGATAGAAGAATATTTAAATTGGTTGATCGTTATAATGGTTGTCCTTTCTTTATAATGTGGTTCCATCCACCTCCATGTCCACTGCTCTCTCCATTCAAGATGGACGCTCCATTTTTGTTCATCAAAACTTCTTCTCCAAATGCACATTTTTTCTTGTATCCATAAATTAGGAGACTAGAAGAACAAGAGACTCAAATTAAAGAATATCTAGGCAACAAAAATAAAATCTCTTAGAGACTAATAGTCTAAATTCCTGTCATTTCTGCTCTTAATTTACTCAAGCACCAACCACCACTACTTTCATTCTACGTCCAACAGGATTCACAATGGCATCCACATCACTTCTAGATTCATGAAGACAACTCAAAGTCATTTGTTACAATTTTGAAGGCCAGGTTGTTTGATCATTACGCGCACACATATATAATGTTGGATAAATGATATAGATTTTGTTTTTAATATTTGAGATATAAGTAATTAGAATATTATAGAGAAAAAATAAAATAGAATTTATTTTTAATTATATTTTTTTATTTGTATTCATGTTCTATCGTATTTATGATCATTTTTTGTGCGTAAAACTACTTTTATTGTACCTATTTATATCCATATATGCTTAAATTCGAATGGATGCAAAATATATTTGGATTCTATTACGATGCTTTGTCAATTGATTTGCACTCTTCCATATGGTTCCATATTTTGCATGCATATTTACCTAGACATTATAATTGTAACCTAAGTAATTGACTTTCACATTGCAACATTACTTTATTAAAAATATACAAAAACCTAGATCTCCTGAATTTATGTCTTTTTTTATTGTTAAGGGGTCAAGGCAGAATATTTAATATATAATATAAAATGAAAATATACATAGTTCAAGGCATAATTAAAACCGTAGAGTATCAGGGGTACTCTAAATAAGAGCCATCTTGCTCAAAGTCTATACAAATTACCAAAAAACCACTGCTAAAGTCCAAAAATACCCATACATTGAACTAGCCAGTGTTATACCACTGACATAGAGAAAGAAAAATAAAAAAACTAATAACTCATAAGAAAAAAACCAAAGATAACAAGCACCCGGGCTAGACCGAAGCCGAGGAAGAATCTTGGGCCGAGCTGCTTGAGGAAGCAGTCTAGTTCTCCTCGTCTTCCATTTGAGACTCTGAGTGTGAATCTTGATCCATGGGCTCGTCATTAGGCTCCTGTTGGGAATCCTCCTCAGATTCTTCTTTGTCACCCTCATCCACATCAACCAAGTCTGGTTTTGCTTGGCCCTCCAAGAGTCCTCACCCTCGCCAGAATCACCCTCCTCATCCTTGGCAGCTTCTGATGAATCCGGGCTACGTAAGCCATCTATTTTTTCTTCATATTTGTACCTATAAACCTAGGCTAAATCTTTATCCTGGTCATCTCCATAGGGGGAATCCATACCTTCATTGATGCCAAGAAATTTAATGAGAAAATTCATCCCTCTTTTCATAAAGGAGAGTCTCAACGGTTGGTGCTCCAACCCCCAACCCCAAAGGATGAAAAATATCATGTGAGGCCCTCCATAGAAGTTTCTTTTTGTGCTTAAACTGAATCCTGGGAATGAAGAACCAGCGGTCATGATAATTGGGAGATCCCAGGGAAAGGAAGTGTACAGGTCATCATCGATACCAACCACCGCCTTGTCAAGCCCTAAAAGATATTTGGCTTCATAAAGACTGACACAAATTTCTTCAGCACCATTTTTACTTGCTCCGGTGACTAGAAAGCTAGCTAAGAAACCCACACAAATATTTGTGTTCACCCTATGCCTGTGGTTGGTAAGCAAAACATTCATGCCCAAAATCTCTTTTACTGCATGTAGCACTATTCTTTGGTGATAAATACAGACTTCAATCAGTTTTTCACTATAAATAGGAGTGTCGAAAGCAATCTATTCAACACTCACGTCTAGCTTAATCGGGGAATCCATATTTGCAGAGAGAAAGTTCGCAAAGAAAAAACCACATTTCGAGAGTGAGATAATTGTCAACATTCTGAGAAATCTACTAGCAAGTGGTTATTAAACCTGAAAACAAGCCTTTTTGCAAACATTCCTTCCAAGTAATGTCAATCTTAATGATACTTTGGTTATTAAACCTGAAAATAGGCCTTTCTGCAAACATCAATTCCAAGTACCGTTAATCTTAATGATACTTTGCCAATTTCCTCATGCAAGCACAAGACCGTTGAGAGTCTCTAACTCCCTTGCTAGATTAAAAGGAGGATATCCTGGGCACCGATAAGATAGCTTTAGGCTAAAATAGTTAGTGTGAAGACCAATTTTTTGCCCAATACATTACTTGGTGTAGTAGATATATCTTGCAGATATGCTTACGATAGATATTTGGGCAAGAAAAAACATCCCATCCATCGCCAAGTGATTAAAATGACTGCCTTGAAACTACTAGCATCAACTAATCTCCCAACACCCATTGAATAAAGATGTCATTTCATCTTTGCCAATTACATTGACTTAACTCAAAAATCTTCGAAGATGGATTTCCTCCTTCTCACAAGAACCAAAGCATCCATCATGCTGACTCATAAAATTTTTAATAGATCATCCAATGTGAAGATGAAGATTTAAAATTTTCAAGACCATTGTAGAGAGTTATCAATAAAAATGTTCTTCATGTACGTCCCTTTGGACGCCAAATCTACCAATTCATCAGCCTTAGAATTACCTTCATGGAAAATGTGGTTAACTTTTGTTGATTCAAAAATACTAATTGACTGCAGAATAACTTCCAAAGAAACTTGTAGGCACCAGTTAGGTGTTTCCCCTGACTTTACAACAATAATGATTATCATGGAGTCACCTTCTATCTCTAATTTACTAACCCCTGACTCTTGCGCTAATGAGAGTCCAAATAGTAAGGCCTTGAATTTTACCATATTGTTAGTGTCATTCACAAACAGTTTGGCTAGCTTTTCTATAATTTTCCCTTTTGATGAATGAATGATGCATCTTGCACCCAATGGGCCTAGATTACCTTTTGAGGCTCCATCAAAGTTGAGTTTAAACCAGCCTGGTGATGGAGGCCTCCAAACACATGAGGCTCTCAAACCTTGATTAATTTTTCTTCCTCTGGCTAGAGAAATGGGAGTTTCGAGACCATACCATCTTTTTAACATTTGGTCATCCTAGCTTGTGTAATATTTATGTTGAGCTGATTGTGCTTGAAGGTGAGAACTCATCACCTCCACAATGACTGCTTCAATTTGTTGAGAATAGAGTCTAATCCCATAGATTTATCTTGAAACAATCTTCTATTGCTTTCTTTCCATATCTCCCATAACAAAATGGATGGTGATATAATCCATAAGTTGTCACATAAGCTATTACCATGGAGTTTGGGCTAGGATAGAAATAGTTGAAGAACCTCCTATGGAAAGGCTGTGAACCAACCTAATTTTGAGCATAGCTAATTCCAACAATCTTTAGCAAAGGGACATGATAATAATAGATTATTAACATCCTCTTCATAGTTATAACACAGGGAGCATCTGGAAGAACCTTGGTATCCCATCCTAAGGAATTTGTCCGCAGTTAGAATTATGCCCTGGGAAGCAGCCCAAGTGAATAAGCCCGCTTTAGGGAGACAAGCATTGTGCCAGTGCATACTTGTAATGGAATTTTTGCTACCTTAATTTTAGAAGATTCAGATAGGATTTTGTACCCATTTGGACCAGGGGCTTTGTCTGGAGCCATTCAAGATATGGTTTTCTAGATTTCACTTTCTGAGAATGATTTTGACAACATTTGATTATCAGCTTCTGAAATGATGTTAGGAATGTTGTTCAATAAGTCCTGTTGAATCTTGAGTGGAGAGCTGACCGAATTGTTCAATAATTTTGAATAGAAGCTTACAATTTCCTTTTCAATCTCATTTTGGTCTTCTAGTAGAACACCTATTGAGTTGTTTATCTGCAATATCCTGTTCACATTTCTACGTTGCTTAGTGTTGGAGTGAAACAATTTGGTGTTTTTATCTCCTTCAGCCCGTCAACATTCTCTTGATTTTTGTCTCCAAAAGGATTCTTCTTTACAAAGGATATCTTCCAAATCCCTTAACAAAGCTTTCTCTTCCACAAATCGATCTTGATCCATCCCAAATTGCATGATGGATTGATTGAGAGGGTGGTGAATCAGTACAAACAAATTATGGACTAATTCAGCCACTGATCTAAATAAATTAAATAATAAATTACAAACCACAAATCATATAAGTAAAGTAAACAAATAAAAGATAACAATATGAAGCATCCACAAAATCATTATGCATGACACAATGATTTTTGCATTGACACCCTTAGTTAGAGGGCAAAACTACGACGGGTATGATACCCACAAGATCACTATTGCAGTAAATGAGTTTTCCCTATTAGGAGCTACAACTACCCTTTCTGAGGTTTCACCCTATTAGGAGTGATTAGTACCTTGTTAGAAGTACAATCAGATCTACTAAGATCTACCTTGCAAGAGGATTTCAAGACTCTATTAAGTGCTCACCCGGTCAAGATATTTACAATGAGGAACTTGTTAAAGTTCACCCTATTAAGGGATTTTCTTGCTTTAACTGCTAGGGAACAACAAGTGAGTGATCTGGATGTAGCATTGATTTCTTGCCATATCTAATCTATTTTTTGCACTCTATAACTTCTCATAACTCTATCTCTATCCGATCTCTGATCACAACCCTAATTGAGATCACAAACCCTTTTCGTAACCTTTTCATCAACCATAGAAACATAAAAACAATAATGGTCAACATTTTACAATATGAGTAGTTCCTCTTATATACTCTCCAAGCACCATGTTCATGTAATCCAAATGCTTTCCCATCCAAGAAAAACATTTCAAAATGATAATCTTGATATAAAACACATTTCCCTAAGACCACGTCGGCTTAGAATAAGATCTGCATGATATGTCTGCAAGATAGTCAAACATGTTTTGTCTTCTCCAATGTACCACCTTTTATCTTCCTTATATAATAGCATTGATTCCAAGAATGCCAACTTTTTGATTTTATAAGCCTTATTCTGACATCATCATAACACCAATTATCATCACAACTTCTATACCTTTTACCTATCTAGAATCTTCCAACTCATGCTCAAGAACACAAGTGTTCTTACCTATCTGAAAGATAGTGTCCATAAAATCTCTCTTACCAATCAACCAAATGAGTTGTGGTCAGAACCACAATGTGGTCTTACCATGTTGATATTGTAGCTATGACAGCTACTCATAATTCTTCATCTATAATGACCAGTACCAAAGTTTTTACCTCATTGTCTACTGATCTTCTAGACTTTACCGATTGTAAATGCTTCACACTAATTGTGATACATGACTAATCTGACTTAGTTGCCATCATTGAAAACCAAACCAACAACTTCCTATGAATGCAACCAATATACATCACAATGTCAATCAATCAACTCATCAAAATGCCAACAACCGCCACCCATAACCAATATTCATATTTAGGTGTCCATTAACTTCCATATAAAGTCATATTATGCATGTTACTAAAGTTGGTACCAAATAATCATAGAATTGTAATAATTAATAACGTGCTTACAATTTAAGATGGTACAAATGTATCCCTCTTGAAGTGGTTAAAGAGGTTTGAACCCCCTCAAAAAGGCAAATATCATCAAGTATTAAATCACATTTCATAGTATATCTCCTATTGTGCAAGTTATTTCATTGTAATTTTCTACATAGTAATTTATTTTGTTACAACATTATATTCTCCTAAAAATTTATTCATGGTCCAAACCATCTAATTTTAAATCAAAATCATATCATTCAAGTATGGAGTCAAGACATTGTTTTACATGCAATTAAATATTCATATACAATCCTGACATAAATAAAATAAGTACTTCATTTTCAACATTTTACTCCTTATACCTTATCTAAAAGGGATTTTTATATAATTTCTCTTTCAAATCTTAATGTGAATTGATATGTTTGTCTATTTTAATCCAACATTTAATTTGTTTTTATGAACTTACATGCTATAAGTATCTAAAATAACCCCCACATGAATGTGTGTGTGTGTGTGTGTGTGTGTGTGTGTGAGAGAGAGAGAGAGAGAGAGAGAGAGTTATCATAATAAACTATAATGTTATTATGCAAGTGAATGTAAGACTTGATTACTACTATTTTACTATGTTAGAATTGAGAGTATATAATGATGGTGGATGCTCATTAGTCTATATATGCTACATTTCTTCCTAGCATATGACTGAGTTGCACCTAGTGTATTTACAAAAGAAGAGGAGAATGTATACTCTTGTTAATGCTTACTCAATTACTCATCTTTTGCTCAAAATGTATTTTTGGAAACTTCAATACTTTACCCCTTTTAATAGACTTTTAAAATTTCTTATCAAATTTTCTTTAAAAAAGTTTAAAAAGTGAATAGTAGGGAATTTTGCCATTTTTTACTCATGATTTTGCATTCGTTATATCATATAATAAAATATGTAAAATGAAACACGTGGTATACATAAGTGCACCAAAGGTTTTTTGATTAAAAAAATACTATACTTTGATGATTAAGAGGAATTACCTGTCTCACAAGATTTACACTATGCATTTGAACAATTATGAAGTACTTGTCTTGCACACCATCTATGCCAATAAAGCTATCTAAGATGTTGTCCTTAAATACACATCCCTTGACACATGGATTAAAACTTTCGGTACCCCCGTTCACAAATATTTTTTAAGTCTTATAATTATCATCCTCAAAAAAAAATTTGTATTTTTAATGTGGTTGATTAGGTCACACTAACACTACTACTTTAAGAATAAAATCTTATTATTATCACATATGGAATGAGTTGTCTACTAAATGTTAAACAAATAAAGTTCTTAATAAGGTCATATGACATGTCAAATGATGAATCAACTCTTAGCTCTATGAGAGCCTTAAAAAATGATGAAATGATATATAACCATGTATTTGAGATAATTATTATACAATGTAAAATAAAAATGAAAATATAAAGATATGCATTTTTCTTTTTATTATAACGAACTGATAAAACATTTTATAAAATTTAAAATATAATTCAACTTTTAACTAAATCAAATTGAATAATGTCATTCTTATATTAAAAGTGTGTTTAGGTGAATCCATTTTCTACAAATGGCCTATGGAGCACTAACAATTCCAATTATTTGTGCTTTAATATACATAATTTACGACACCTTAAGCCACTATA
This sequence comes from Chamaecyparis obtusa, assembly GCA_027943335.1. Lineage (NCBI taxonomy): Eukaryota > Viridiplantae > Streptophyta > Pinopsida > Cupressales > Cupressaceae > Chamaecyparis > Chamaecyparis obtusa. The sequence continues at coordinate 39,879 of BSBK01013707.1, read as the reverse complement.
TAGCTCTCTCAAATAGAATTTGTGCATTATTTAAGCATCATATTAAAGAATTGATCAGCATAACTTTTTACTAAAGTGCCATGGCACACACTCGCCCGTGCTACCCAACATTGGCATTAAGCAATTTTATAATATACTTACTTTCATTGAAAACATAGTGTACGATTACTTCACTTTAAGCAACCCTAAATTTCTCGTTCGTAATGTGGGCCTAAACAAAGGTGTGGGCTATCCTCTCTACATAATGCACCGTAAAATCAAAATATTGATTTTTGTTTTTTCAGATGTACAAAAAACACAGCGATTTTTTGTTCTTTTCTACCATAAACCTTTCCGTTCATGAAAAATTCATCCTGAAAATTCTGTAAAATTCTGCTATATTTTTCGGAATTTCCAAAAAAATCATCTGTACATTCTATAAGCCGTACATAAACAAATGCTAAAGTACCTTAAGAATCCCTATAAAATCTCTATTCGAACATTTGTTTTTATTTTTGAAAACAGTCTATTCGTTAGTGTACCTTGTCGTCTCTACGGGCATTTATTAGATAGAGAGATGATAGATTTCTGAGATAATTATGATCGGGAGTTTCACAAATATCGCATTAAAAGATTTGTGGCAATGGCATCCATGTCACACCCACTCAAAATCTCAGTCTCTCCATTATTCAGATGTCGGAGTGATGAAAGCTCACTAATATACCAATAGTTGAGGACTTCCTTTCCTAGAAGAAAGTCGAGTAAATCATAAAAGATGTTAAATGCCGAATGACAATATGGATTCTAAAGATCACCCAACTAAATTAAAAATGAGGTTCCAATTACATTGGATTTTAGAAAGTTGATAGAAGAATATTTAAATTGGTTGATCGTTATAATGGTTGTCCTTTCTTTATAATGTGGTTCCATCCACCTCCATGTCCACTGCTCTCTCCATTCAAGATGGACGCTCCATTTTTGTTCATCAAAACTTCTTCTCCAAATGCACATTTTTTCTTGTATCCATAAATTAGGAGACTAGAAGAACAAGAGACTCAAATTAAAGAATATCTAGGCAACAAAAATAAAATCTCTTAGAGACTAATAGTCTAAATTCCTGTCATTTCTGCTCTTAATTTGCTGAAGCACCGACCACCACTACTTTCATTCTACGTCCAACAGGATTCACAATGGCATCCACATCACTTCTAGATTCATGAAGACAACTCAAAGTCATTTGTTACAATTTTGAAGGCCATGTTGTTTGATCATTACGCGCACACATATATAATGTTGGATAAATGATATAGATTTTTGTTTTTAATATTTGAGATATAAGTAATTAGAATATTATAGAGAAAAAATAAAATAGAATTTATTCTTAATTATATTTTTTTATTTGTATTCATGTTCTATCGTATTTATGATCATTTTTTGTGCGTAAAATTACTTTTATTGTACCTATTTATATCCATATATGCTTAAATTCGAATGGATGCAAAATATATTTGTATTCTATTACGATGCTTTGTCAATTGATTTGCACTCTTCCATATGGTTCCATATTTTGCATGCATATTTACCTAGACATTATAATTGTAACCTAAGTAATTGACTTTCACATTGCAACATTACTTTATTAAAAATATACAAAATCCTAGATCTCCTGAATTTATGTCTTTTTTTATTGTTAAGGGGTCAAGGCGGAATATTTAATATATAATATAAAATGAAAATATACATAGTTCAAGGCATAATTAAAACCGTAGAGTATCAGGGGTACTCTAAATAAGAGCCATCTTGCTCAAAGTCTATACAAATTACCAAAAAACCACTGCTAAGGTCCAAAAATACCCATACATTGAACTAGCCAGTGTTATACCACTGACCTAGAGAAAGAAAAGTAAAAAAACTAATAACTCATAAGAAAAAAACCAAAGATAACAAGCACCCGAGCTAGACCGAAGCCGAGGAAGAATCTGGGCTGAGCTACTTGAGGAAGCAGTCTAGTTCTCCTCGTCTTCCATTTCAGACTCTGAGTGTGAATCTTGATCCATGGGCTCGTCATTAGGCTCCTCTTGGGCATCCTCCTCAGATTCTTCTTTGTCAGCCTCTTCCACATCATCCGAGTCTGGTTCTGCTTGGCCCTCCGAGTCCTCACCCTCGCCAGAATCACCGTCCTCATCCTTGCCAGCTTTTGATGAATCCAGGCTACGTAAGCCATATATTTTTTCATGATATTTGTACCTATAAACCTAGGCTAAATCTTCATCCTGGTCATCTCCATAGGGGGAATCCATACCTTCGTCGATGCCAAGAAATTTGATGAGAAAATTCATCCCTCTTTTCATAAAGGAGAGTCTCAATGGTGGGTGCTCCCACTCCCAACCCCAAAGGATGAAAAATATCATGCGAGGCCCTCCATAGAAGTTTCTTTTTGTGCTTAAATTGAATCCTGGGAATGAAGAACCAGCGGTCATGATAATTAGGAGATCCCAGGGAAAGGAAGTGTACAGGTCATCATCGATACCAACCACCGCCTTGTCAAGCCTAAAAGATATTTGGCTTCAAAAAGATTGACACAAATTTCTTCAGCACCATTTTTACTTGCTCCGGCGACCAGAAGGCTAGCTAAGAAACCCACACAAATATTTGTGTTCACCCTATGCCTATGGTTGGTAAGCAAAACATTCATGCCCAAAATCTCTTTTACTGCATGTAGCACTATTCTTTGATGATAAATACAGACTTCAATCATTTTTTCACTATAAATAGGAGTGTCAAAAGTAATCTATTCAACACTCGCATCTAGCTTAATCAGGGAATCCATATTTGCAGAGAGAAAGTTCGCAGAGAAAAAACCACCTTTCGAGAGTGAGATAATTGTCAGCATTCTGAGAAATCTACTAGCAAGTGGTTATTAAACCTGAAAACAAGCCTTTTTGCAAAGATCCCTTACAAGACCGTTGAGAGTCTCTAACTCCCTTGCTAGATTAAAAGGAGGATATCCTGGGCACCGATAAGATAGCTTTAGGCTAAAATAGTTAGTGTGAAGACCAATTTTTTGCCAAATACATTACTTGGTGTAGCAGATATATCTTGCAGATATGCGTACGATAGAGATTTGGGCCAGAAAAAACATCCCATCCATCACCAGGTGATTAAAATGATTGCCTTGAAACTACTAGCATCAACTAATCTCCCAACACCCATTGAATAAAGATGTCATTTCATCTTTGCCAATTACATTGACTTAACTCAAAAATCTTCGAAGATGGATTTCCTCCTTCTCACAAGAACCAAAGCATCCATCATGCTGACTCATAAAATTTTTAATAGATCATCCAATGTGAAAATGAAGATTTAAAATTTTCAAGACCATTGTAGAGAGTTATCAATACAAATGTTCTTCATGTACGTCCCTCTGGATGCCAAATCTACCAATTCATCAGCCTTAGAATTACCTTCATGGAAAATGTGGTTGACTGTTGTTGATTCAAAAATACTAATTGACTATAGAATAACTTCCAAAGAAGCTTGTAGGCACCAGTTAGGTGTTTCCCCTGACTTTACAACAATAATGGTTATCATGGAGTCACCTTCTATCTCCAATTTACTAACCCTTGACTCTTGCGCTAATGAGAGTCCAAATAGTAAGGCCTTGAATTTCGCCATATTGTTAGTGTCATTCACAAATGGTTTGGCTAGCTTTTCTATGACTTTCCCTTTTGATGAATGAATGATGCATCTCGCACCCAATGGGCCTAGATTACCTTTTGAGGCTCCATCAAAGTTAAGTTTAAACCAGCTTGGTGATGGAGGCCTCCAAACACATGAGGCTCTCAAACCTTGATTAATTTTTCTTCCTCTGGCTAGAGAAATGGGAGTTTTGAGACCATACCATCTTTTTAACATTTGGTCATCCTAGCTTGTGTAATATTTATGTTGAGCTGATTGTGCTTGAAGGCAAGAACTCATCACCTCCACAATGACTGCTTCAATTTTGTTGAGAATAGAGTCTAATCCCATAGATTTATCTTGAAACAATCTTCTATTGCTTTCTTTCTGTATCTCCCATAACAAAATGCATGGTGATATAATCCATAAGTTGTCACATAAGCCATTACCATGGAGTTTGGGCCAGGATAGCAATAGTTGAAGAACCTCCTGTGGAAAGGCTGTGAACCAACCTAATTTTGAGCATAGCCAATTCCAACGATCTTTAGCAAAGGGACATGATAATAATAGATTATTAACATCCTCTTCATAGTTATAACACAAGGAGCATCTGGAAGGACCTTGGTATCCCATCCTAAGGAATTTGTCCGCAGTTAGAATTATGCCCTGGGAAGCAGCCCAAGTGAATAAGCCCACTTTAGGGAGACAAGCATTGTGCCAGTGCATACTTGTAATGGAATTTCTGCTACCTTAATTTTAGAAGATTCAGACAGGATTTTGTACCCATTTGGACCAGGGGCTTTGTTTGGAGCCATTTGAGATATGGTTTGCTAGATTTCACTTTCTGAGAATGATTTTGACAACATTTGATTATCAGCTTCTGAAATGATGTTAGGAATGTTGTTCAATAAGTCCTGTTGAATCTTGAGTGGAAAGCTGACCGAATTGTTCAATAATTTTGAATAGAAGCTTACAATTTCCTTTTCAATCTCATTTTGGTCTTCTAGTAGAACACCTATTGAGTTGTTTATCTGCAATATCCTGTTCACATTTCTACGTTGCTTAGTGTTGGAGTGAAACAATTTGGCATTTTTATCTCCTTCAGCCAGCCAACATTCTCTTGATTTTTGTCTCCAAAAGGATTCTTCTTTAGAAAGGATATCTTCCAAATCCCTTAACAAAGCTTTCTCTTCCACAAATCGATCTTGATCCATCCCAAATTGCATGATGGATTGATTGAGAGAGTGGTGAATCAGTACAAACAAATTATGGACTAATTCAGCCATTGATCTAAATAAATTAAATAATAAATTACAAACCACAAATCATATAAGTAAAGTAAACAAATAAAAGATAACAATATCAAGCATCCACAAAATCATTATGCATGACAAAATGATTTTTGCATGGACACCCTTAGTTAGAGGGAAAAACTACGACGGGGATGACACCCACAAGATCACTATTGCAGTAAATGAGTTTTCCCTATTAGGAGCTACAACTACCCTTTTTGAGGTTTCACCCTATTAGGAGTGATTAGTACCTTGTTAGAAGTACAATCAGATCTACTAAGATCTACCTTGCAAGAGGATTTCAAGACTTTATTAAGTGCTCACCCAGTCAAGATATTTACAATGAGGAACTTGTTAAAGTTCATTCTATTAAGGGATTTTCTTGCTTTAACTACTAGGGAACAACAAGTGAGTGATCTGGATGTAGCATTGATTTCTTGCAATATCTAATCTATTTTCTGCATTGTATAACTTCTCATAACTCTATCTCTATCGGATCTCTGATCACAACCCTAATTGAGATCACAAACCCTTTTCATAACCTTTTCATCAACCATAGAAACATAAAAATAATAATGGTCAACATTTTACAATATGAGCAGTTCCTCTTATATACTCTCCAAGCACCATGTTCATGTAATCCAAATGCTTTCCCATCCAAGAAAAACATTTCAAAATGATAATCTTGATATAAAACACATTTCCCTAAGACCACGTCGGCTTAGAATAAGATCTGCGTGATATGTCTGCAAGATAGTCAAACATGTTTTGACTTCTCCAATGTACCACCTTAGATCTTCCTTATATAATAGCATTGATTCCAAGAATGCCAACTTTTTGATTCTATAAGCCTTATTCTGACGTCATCATAACACCAAATATCATCACAACTTCTATACCATTTACCTATCTAGAATCTTCCAACTCATGCTCAAGAACACAAGTGTTCTTACCTATCTGAAAGATAGTGTCCATAGAATCTCTCTTACCAATCAACCAAATGAGCTGTGGTCAGAACCACAATGTTGTCTTACCATGTTGATATTGTAGCTATGACAGCTCCTCATAATTCTTCATCTATCATGACCACTACCAAATTTTTTACCTCATTGTCTACTGATCTTCTAGACTTTACCGATTGTAAATGCTTCACACCAATTGTGATACATGACTAATCTAACTTAGTTGCCATCATTGAAAACCAAACCAACAACTTCCTATGAATGCAACCAATATACATCACAATGTCAATCAATCAACTCATCAAAATGCCAACAACCGCCCCCCATAACCAATATTCATATTTAGGTGTCCATTAACTTCCATATAAACTCATATTATGCATGTTACTAAAGTTGGTACCAAATAATCATAGAATTGTAATAATTAATAACATGCTTACAATTTAAGATGGTACAAATGTATTAGGCTCCTGTTGGGCATCCTCCTCAGATGCTTCTTTGTCACCCTCATCCACATCATCCGAGTCTGGTTCTGCTTGGCCCTTCAAGTCCTCACCCTCACTAGAATCACCCTCCTCATCCTTGGCAGCTTCTGATGAATCCGAGCTACGTAAGCCATCTATTTTTTCATCATATTTGTACCTATAAACCTAGGCTAAATCTTCATCCTGGTCATCTCCATAGGGGGAATCCATACCTTCGTCGATGCCAAGAAATTTGATGAGAAAATTCATCCCTCTTTTCATAAAGGAGAGTCTCAACAGTTGGTGCTCGCACTCGCAACCCCAAAGGATGAAAAATATCATGCGAGGCCCTCCATAGAAGTTTCTTTTTATGCTTAAATTGAATCCTGGGAATGAAGAACCAGCGGTCATGATAATTGGGAGATCCCAGGGAAAGGAAGTGTACAGGTCATCATCGATACCAACCACCGCCTTGTCAAGCCCTAAAAGATATTTGGCTTCAAAAAGACTGACACAAATTACTTCAACACAATTTTTACTTGCTCCAGCGACCAGAAGGCTAGCTAAGAAACCCACACAAATATCTATGTTCACCCTATGCCTATGGTTGGTAAGCAAAACATTCATGCCCAAAATCTCTTTTACTGCATGTAGCACTATTCTTTGATGATAAATACAGACTTCAATCAGTTTTTCACTATAAATAGGAGTGTCGAAAGAAATATATTCAACACTCGCATCTAGCTTAATAGGGGAATCCATATTTGTAGAGAGAAAGTTCGCAGAGAAAAAACCACATTTCGAGAGTGAGATAATTGTCAGCATTCCAAGAAATCTTCTAGCAAGTGGTTATTAAACCTGAAAACAAGCCTTTTTGCAAACATCCCTTCCAAGTAATGTCAATCTTAATGATACTTTGGTTATTAAACCTGAAAATAGGCCTTTCTGCAAACATCAATTCCAAGTACCGTCAATCTTAATGATACTTTGCCAATTTCCTCATGCGAGGACAAGACCATTGAGAGTCTCTAACTCCCTTGCTAGATTAAAAGGAGGATATCCTGGGCACCGATAAGATAGCTTTAGGCTAAAATAGTTAGTGTGAAGACCAATTTTTTGCCAAATACATTACTTGGTGTAGTAGATATATCTTGCAGATATGCGTACAATATATATTTGGGCCAGAAAAAACATCCCATCCATCGCCAGGTGATTAAAATGATTGCCTTGAAACTACTAGCATCAACTAATCTCCCAACACCCATTGAATAAAGATGTCATTTCATCTTTGCTAATTACACTGACTTAACTCAAAAATCTTCAAAGATGGATTTCCTCCTTCTCGCAAGAACCAAAGCATCCATCATGCTGACTCATAAAATTTTTAATAGATCATCCGATGTGAAGATGAAGGTTTAAAATTTTCAAGACCATTGTAGAGAGTTATCAATAAAAATGTTCTTCATGTACGTCCCTCTGGATGCCAAATCTACCAATTCATCAGCCTTAGAATTACCTTCATGGAAAATGTGGTTGACTGTTGTTGATTCAAAAATACTAATTGACTACAGAATAACTTCCAAAGAAGCTTGTAGGCACTAGTTAGGTGTTTCCCCTGACTTTACAACAATAATGGTTATCATGGAGTCACCTTCTATCTCCAATTTACTAACCCTAGACTCTTGCACTAATGAGAGTCCAAATAGTAAGGCCTTGAATTTTACCATATTGTTAGTGTCATTCACCAATGGTTTGGCTAGCTTTGCGATGACTTTCCCTTTTGATGAATGAATGATGCATCTCGCACCCGATGGGCCTGGATTACCTTTTGAGGCTCCATCAAAGTTAAGTTTAAACCAGCCTGGTGATGGAGGCCTCCAAACACATGAGGCTCTCAAACCTTGATTAATTTTTCTTCCTCTGGCTAGAGAAATGGGAGTTTTGAGACCATACCATCTTTTTAACATTTGGTCATCCCAGCTTGTGTAATATTTATGTTGAGCCGATTGTGCTTGAAGGTGGGAACTCATCACCTCCACAATGACTACTTCAATTTTATTGAGAATAGAGTCTAATCCCATAGATTTATCTTGAAACAATCTTCTATTGCTTTCTTTCTATATCTCCCATAACAAAATGGATGGTGATATAATCCATAAGTTGTCACATAAGCTATTACCATGGAGTTTGGGCTAGGATAGCAATAGTTGAAGAACTTCCTGTGGAAAGGCTATGAACCAACCTAATTTTGAGCATAACCAATTCCAACAATGTTTAGCAAAGGGACATGATAATAATAGATTATTAACATCCTCTTCACAGTTATAACACAGGGAGCATCTGGAAGGACCTTGGTATCCCATCCTAAGGAATTTGTCCGTAGTTAGAATTATGCCCTGGGAAGCAGCCCAAGTGAATAAGCTCACTTTAGGGAGACAAGCATTGTGCCAGCATACTTGTAATGGAATTTCTGCTACCTTAATTTTAGAAGATTCGGATAGGATTTTTTACCCATCCTTAATATTGTAAATCCCTAATTTTGCCCCATTCCAAATTATCTCATCCTTGCCCTATTTGAGGAAGAAGACCCTATCTTTAATCAGGCTTTCTAAATTACTTAATTCCCTTGGATCAAGATTTAGTTCTGAAAAGTCATTCCATTTCCATGAGCCATCCGTAGAGGAGGTAGAGGAAGGAGTAATATAATCTTTGAAAAAAATACCCCAAGAGGTCGAACAAATTTGACTAATTTGCTTTGGTCATAACAACGAGATAATGCTTGGAAGACCACCCCACAAATCCTTCCAAAATCTAGCTGCATTACCCTCTTTGATGTTCCAAGAGACATTATTGTCTATAACATGCCTAGATTTGATTATAAAGTTCCAGATTCTTGAGCCTCTTGGGAGTGTCTCGAGATGAAAGACCTCTTCTTCAAAGTAGTTGCCAAGATATTTTCCTCTTAAAATTCTGAGCCATTTTAAATTCTGGTTCTTCATGATTTTACACTAAAGCTTAGCTCCTAAAGCTTGATTTTTCCATAAGTTATTCTTGATGTCGGTTCCTCCTGTTGTTTGAGATTTGTAAATCTTGTCCCTTGATATGAGTGAAAATTTCCTATTTGTATTTGTCCCTTGCCAAAAGAATTTCCTTAGTTTCTTCACCATATCCATATACCCTTCCATAGATAATGAAAGACAAGACATTAGATAAATGGGGACTGCTGATAATGTTTCTTTAATCATCACTAATCTACCTACCCAAGAGAGCCATTTGGATTTCCAATTATCCATTTTTCTATCCATCCTTTCATTGATGGGTTTCCAAACTTTGGTACGTCTTAATGTTTTGTCTATGGGTATGCCCAAGTATGAGCATGGGAGGGATCCCAATTTGAAAGCCAAAACCTTTTCAATTTGCTACTGAACTTTCTTTATTGTGTGGAAAAATAAAATTATTGATTTTTCTTTATTAGCAACTTGGCCAGAAGCTTTAGAATAATTGTCCAAAAGTAAATTGATCTACTTAGCCTCCTAAATGCATCCTTTACCCAAAAGAAGGACATCATATGAAAATTGTTGATGAGTGACTTCTTTGACAAATGATATGATTTCAACTCCTTTGATGTGATTTTGATCTTGTAATCTAATTAAGTTATGCCCCAAAGCTTCTACCATGATGATGAATAAGAAGGGAGATAGAGGATCTCCTTGTTTGATTCCATTAGAGCCTTCAAAAAACCCCTGGGGAGATCCATTAACTAAAATAGAAAACTTAGGAGTAGAGATACAATGAAATATCAAATTAATCCAAGCCTTAGAGAAGCCAAAGCTTTCCATACATTTTGCTAAGAATCTCCAATCTACCTTATCATAGGCTTTTTTATATCTATTTTAATGATCATACTAGGTTGTTTGTTATGTTGGATTGAGTGTATAGCTTCTTGGGCTATAATAATACCATAAAAAATTGATCTACCAAGTACAAAACTGGTCTACTCCTCCCCAATGATCTTAGGAAGAACAAATTTCAACCTATTTGCTAAGGATTTTGATAGTATCTTATAAATTGTGTTGTAGACAGCAATTGGTCTATATTCATCCATGCAAGAGGCCTGGTCCTTTTTGGGAACTAAAGCAATGAAAGTATTGTTAATTTTGGTTAGAAATATACCTAAAACTCTGGCAGCCTCCAAAGCTTCTGTAAGATCTTTCCCAAGGATGCTCCAGTAATGAAGAAAAAAACTAGGAGGAAAGCCATCTGGACCAGGGGCTTTGTCTGGAGCCATTCGAGATATGGTTTGCCAGATTTCACTTTCTGAGAATGATTTTGACAACATTTGATTATCAACTTCTGAAATGATGTTAGGAATGTTGTTCAATAAGTCCTGTTGAATCTTGAGCGGAGAGCTGACCGAATTGTTCAATAATTTTGAATAGAAGCTTACAATTTCCTTTTCAATCTCATTTTGGTCTTCTAGTAGAACACCTATTGAGTTGTTTATCTGCAATATCCTGTTCACATTTCTACATTGCTTAGTGCTAGAGTGAAACAATTTGGTGTTTTTATCTCCTTTAGCCAGCCAACATTCTCTTGATTTTTGTCTCCAAAAGGTTTCTTCTTTAGAAAGGATATCTTCCAAATCCCTTAACAAAGCTTTCTCTTCCACAAATCGATCTTGATCCATCCCAAATTGCATGTTGGATTGATTCAGACTTTCTAATTTTTGCTCTATATCCACTTTTGACGCAAAAATATTCTTGAAGTGAGTTCTGTTCAAAATTAAGAGATTATGTTTTATGTATTTCAATTTGGACACAAAACAGAATAACTTGGACCCATCCACTTTGAATTTTGACCACCATTCAACAACCAAATCAATAAATTTCTCCTCCTTGAGCCACATATTTTCAAATTTGAAAGGACAACCTTGAGGTTTGTTACCCTCCTAAATATTTAATTGGATAGGAAAGTGATCTGAACCTAAGGTGGGGGAAATGGAGGCCTTTAAATCAAAATGAAAAGTTGTGAGATCACCTTTAAAAAGAAAGTAGTCTAATTTTTTAGAAATGTTGTTGATGCCCATTCTTCTGTTGGACCAAGTGAAAGAACCATTCTCCAACTCAATCTCCATCAAATTCTCCCTTTGTAGCCACTCCTTAAAGTCTGTTTGAGATTGAGAGATTCTGAGAGAGCTACCAAGTTTGTCAGAAGGATGAATGATAGCATTGAAGTCACTCCCCACAATGAAGTTACCTGCCTGCCAAGTTGCAAAATAGTTCGAGATTTCCTCCCAGACCTCCAATTTATTCTTGTTAGAAATGGGACCCTAGACATTCACTATGTATATGTTGAGATTAGAGAAAGTACTTGCAATATTCCCCCCTAACCAGTTTTAACTGCTACCCAAGGGGATGTAGGAAGAAAACCTTATGTTCCATAAGATCACTATTCCTCCTGAGTATCCAATCGCCTCCACCTCTATGGCTCTCCAATCTCCTAAAGACTTTGTGAAGTTATTTAATTTCTTCTTGTTCTTTTTTGTTTCTTGAATTAATACAACCTCTGCTTTGGTTGTGATTATACAATGTTTGACCAAATACTGCTTGTTAGGGGTATTAAGACCCCTAACATTCCATGAAATGATCCTCATTGGAACTTCAAAAGGAACTTCCCCTTCCCTACATTTAAATATGCTATTATTTTAGACTGATCAAACTCTTCCCCAAATTCCTTTTTGAGAATGGCTGAAGATTTTATGCCCCTGCCTTTTTCCTTGACCAATTCACTACTTTGTTTAGATTTCTGAAGGCCTAGATTATTGATATCCTTGGCATGAACTAATTTGGAGAAATCATCCATTTCACCTTCAGATTAAGGGGCCAAAGGATCTTCCCCTATTTGGTCTTGGAGTTCTGGAGGCGTTACTATATCCATAAGTCTCTCTTCCTCTTCCACATAGTCTTCATCTAAAAGCCTTGCAACAAAAGAAGATGAGTGATTGTTGTTCGAGCGCCAGTCCATAGAAAAATTTCTGAACATGTCAAAGACCGCCTGTAATCTTGGAGAAGTAGGATTCTTACAAATTATTATGCTTTGTCTTACCAGGCAAGAAAATGGATGGTGTTTATTTTGTCTTTTGCTTCTATCTAAAAGTTTCAAAGGTCTCTCAAGCTCTATATTGCCTATCACCCCATTCTTATACTCATGTCCTATCTCTACATCCACAATTCATATATCCTGCTAAAATCATAACATTAATTCTTTCTTTTGAAATCTAGGTTCCTAGTCTATGCATTACTTATAATTTATATTGTGTATCATTTTGTAAGCATTGAAATTTTTTATTAGGAAGAAATTTCTTTTTAAAGGGGCCTTGAAACCCTTTCTATAAAATTTGAGGAGGATTTGGAAACCATATATGAATAAACTACAAGTGCCCCTATGATTGGGTCTCAATCTGGCAAGAAAATTCCCTACAATCTCTACTATCATGACTATTAGGTGCAAAATCTATCCTCTCCACCATGGTAAACCCATTTAGAGGTGTGACCATTCGGTAAGGTACCTAGAATGCCTTTGAACAAAAGTTTGGAGCCTTGGCTGAAACTAATGAGCATTAGGAACGTTCCTAGAGCTTTGGAATGTGGAAAGAAACCCAATATGATTTGATATTTTACCATAGGTGGGATGAAATTACTTTCCGTTTCTAATTTTATTTTTATAGGATAAATAAAAATAATAGAAAATAAAAATTTAAGACAATAATGAACTTTTGTCTTAAAAAATTGTCTTCTTGTCTTGTAGTACTGATAATTTGAAAGTGGATATCTTAACTGACTAAAATAGAGGATTATATCCAACTATGCAACTCTCAAAATGTATGACATACATACTAATTTGAAAATATATAAACTCGAAGATATATAGAAAATAATAATAATATGGAGAGAACGCTTATGTACATAAGCCCATTTCACATAGGCAAGTCTATATTCTAGAATATGAAGAAGCCATGCCCTTGTACACCTTACCATATGTGGAAGATTTTATTGGAACTAAATCTAATTTCTTCCACGTCAATGGAAGAAAGACTAAGCAAATATGATCCATGTTTATCCTCACTACAGAAAATCTAATTTATGTTTGTCCTCACTGCTGTTGAGGAAATTTGAACTTTATCTTGCCTTGTACTGCAAGATTTGTAACTGCCTTCCTAGAAGTTTCTACAAACTTCTTTTTGTGTGCCAACTATCTACCACCATTTGATGAGTTGGATCCTTATCTAACTTTGGTCACCAAATGCAATCAGATTTATTACTTACCTTGTACTCCAAGTTAATTGCCCATTGTAAAACTATAAAAACAAAGGATGATATATCAATACACACATTTGTGTTGTTTATGTAATCTACTGGGTGTAATCAACGATCATAGGAGAACTTTGTAGAGTTCCATTAATGACTCTATTTGCATAATGTGAGTTAATATAATTATGTTGTAGCAGATTTGATGACTGCTTTCAATTATTTTAGTCCACTATGTTTTAGTTATATTGTTGTGCTTGTTTTATTTTAACACTCTGTACTCTCCTGCATCCTTCAAATTGGTATTAGAACTGAGGTTGATGATTTTAAGGGTGAAGAGTGTTTATCAAAGTTAAAAATTACTACCTCAAGAAGTTGTATGTACTACCAGGAAATTGAAGATCACAACCATTTAAAATTTGAAATAAGATGGCTTCAAATAGTTTGCCCCACTCTTAGGTTCCTATTTTAACTGAGAAAAACTATGATTCATGGTCTATTAGAATGAGAACATTGCTTTGTGCTGATGGTCTTTGGGGATTTGTGACTGATGGATATCCAGAGCCTCCTGATCAAGAAGTAGAGTTGGCTCTATCAAATGATGATCAAAATCTATTGAAGGAGAATCGAAAGAAGGATAATAAAGCTCTTGGCATTATTCACCAAGGCTTAAATGAGACTATTTTTCCAAAGGTGTCTAGTGTAGAGTTTTTGAAGAAGGCTTGGGACACGCTTGAAAATTTTTACCAAGGTATATCCAAGGTAAAGAATGTTAAGTTGCAAAACTTGAGGAGAGATTTTGAGAACTTGAAGATGAAAGACAATGAGACCGTGGATGGTTTCATGACAAAGGTCATGAATATTGACAATCAATTAAGACAATACAATGATGACCTCTTAGATAAGAGAGTGATTGAGAAAGTTCTTAGATGTTTACCAAAGAAGTTTGAGACTATAGTTGTGCCCATAGAAGAGTTTAAGGACATAAGTAAAATGCATATTGATGAACTAACTAGTTCATTGATTGCACATGAATCAAGGATGACAAGGTATGATGATAATCCATTGGAGAATGCTTTCAAAACTCAAATACAAATTACCAGAAGTAGAGGCAGAGGCCAAGGAAGATTTAGTAACAATAAAAGAGGAGGCACAACTGTTATTCAAAGAGACAATAGAACTAATTCAGAATCTGAAGAGAAACTTCAAAGGAGCCCTTCTAACTTGAGGGGGAGTAATAGTAGAAACTGACAACAAGGAAGCTAGAGGTATGATAAGTCAAAAGTACAATATTTTTATTGCAAAAAGTATGGTCATTTTGCTAATAAGTGTTGGAAGAAGAAATCAGATGCCAGTGAGCAGTCTAGACATATTACAGAGGTATATGAAGATGATCAGAAACCTATTTTTTTGACTTGTAATGTAACCCAATAAAGTTCAAATGATGTTTGGTTTTTGGATAGCGGTTGTAGCAATCATATGACCGAAAACATAGAGTTTTTTGCCACTTTAGACAGCAGTATTTAGTCTGACATAATGTTGGGAAATGATAACAAGGTGAGTGTTAATGGTAAAGGAGTGATTTCTGTGTATACCAAGAGTGGTGAAAGAAGAACAATAGATGATGTGTATTATGTACCTAGTTTAAAATGCAATTTGTTGAGCATTGGATAGATAATAGAGAAAAAGTACAGAGTATTCTTCAAAAATGAGGTATGTACAATCATTGATAAGTATCCAAGCAAGCAACTGATAGCAAGAGTAGAGATGACTAAAAATAGAATGTTTCCACTCACTATAAGAAATGAACTTTCTAAATCTTTGAATGCTTATAAAGTTAAGAGTTTAGATGAATCGTGGTTATGGCATTTAAGATATGGCCATTTACACTTTGGTGGTCTAGATTTGTTGCAGAAAAAGAAAATGGTGAAAGGGTTGCCCAGTATTCAGCAACTAGAAAACTCATGTGAAAGTTGCACACTTGCAAAACATCATAGAGAAAAATTTGTTTTAGGAGTTTCATATAGAGCAAAATCTCCATTAGAGATTGTACACACAAATTTGTGGGGACCGATGCAAACACCATCTTTGACTGGTATGAGTTATTTTTTAACCTTTATAGATGATTATAGTCAAAAGACTTGGGTTTATCTTTTGAAGAAAAAGTCTGAAGTTTTTTGTAGATTCAAAAGGTTTAAAGTTATGGTTGAAAAAGAGAGTGAAAAATATATTAAAGTTCTAAGATCAGATAGAGGAGGTGAATATATTCTAAATGATTTCATTGAGTTTTGTCAAAATCATGGAATCAAGAGACAACTTCCTACTCACTTTACTCCACAACAGAATGGAGTTGCTAAAAGGAAGAATCGAACCATTATGAACATGGCTCGAAGTATGCTGAAGGAGAAGCACCTATCAAATGAATACTGGGGAGCTGCAGTTATTTGTTTTGTTTATATCCTAAATAGAAGTCCCACTAAGAGTGTGAAGCACCATGTTCCTCAAGAAGCTTGGAGTGGTAAGTATTGCATCATATCTCATTTGAGGATTTTTGGGTGTGTGGTTTATGCGCATGTACCCAAAGTGATAAGAAGGAAGTTAGATGATATGAGTGAGAAGTGTATTTTTCTTGGATACAGTGAAGAGTCTAAGGCATATAGAGTCTATAATCCCATCATGAAGAAGTCTATTATCACTAGAGATGTTGAGTTCATGGAAAAAGAGTCTTGGGATGGAAGCATAGATAAATCTATAGCAGAGGGAGCTGTTTTATCTCATGGAGATGATGATGCAAATGACCAAGACATACAAGATGGATAAATGGATCCACAAGCACATACACCTCTTGTAACTAGTCCAGAAAGACAATCTCCAAGTTCTAGTCCATTGCAGTTCAGAACACCCAGAACTCAAGAGCGCGGTGAACCATCCAGTCATGGTGGACAGAAAAGAACAAAATTAGAGGTTAGTAATGAATCAAATCCCACATTAGCTTCATTAAGAAATAGAATCAAAGGTCAGAAGACTAGAATTTTAAGAGAGCTATATGATCAGAATGAAGAATTAGATGAAGTGTCAAATTTTGTATTGATTGCATATGATCCTATTAACTTTGATGAAGTTGTAAAAGAAGAAGTTTGGGTAAAAGTCATGAATGAAGAGATTGATGTCATAGAGTGAAATAATACATGGAAGCTTGTAGACTTACTTGAAGGTAAAAATAGTATAGGTGTTAAATTTGGATTAATAAGACTAAGTTAAATGCTGAAGGTGAGGTTGAGAAACATAAAGCAAGACTTGTAGCTTAGAGATTTAGTCAGCATCCTGGTATTGATTATAATGAAACTTTTGCACCTATAGCCAGACTTGACATAGTGAGAATGGTTTTGGCTATTGCGGCACAAAATAAATGGAAAATGCATTAAATGGATGTAAAGTATGCATTTTTAAATGGATTTTTGGAAGAAGAGGTTTATGTTAAACAACCTCCAAGGTGTGAGATTGAAGGAAAAGAAGATAAACTCTATAAGTTAAATAAGGTGTTAAATGGATTGAAACAAGCTCCCAGAGTATGGTATACCAAGATTGACAAATACTTGAATAGTAGAGGATTCAACAGGAGTCCAACTGAGCCAACCTTTTATACAAAGGTAAATCAAGAAGGAAAAAAATTGATAGTTTCCTTGTATGTTGATGATTTGATTTTTGCTGGAGATCTCTCTATAGATGACTTTAAGACTTCCATGAAAACATAGTTTGATATGACTGATTTAGGATTGATGAAGTATTTTCTTGGTATCGAAGTTACTCAATCTGAACATGGTATTTTTATATGTCAAACTAAGTATGCTAAAGATGTTTTGAGAAGGTTTAAGATGTTGAACTGTAAGCCAATTACAACACCAATGGTAACTGGTACAAAACTTAGTAAGAATGATCAGGGTTCAAATGTTGATTTGACTTTATATAAGAGATTGGTCAGAAGTCTTATATATTTGACAACATCAAGACGTGATATAATATTTTTTGTAAGTTTAATATCTAGGTTTATGGAGTCTCCTATGAGTACTCAATGGTAGGCTGGAAAAAGAATCTTAAGATATATTACTGGAACAACAAATTTTGGTATTTTGTATACATCAATTTCAGATTTTAAATTGACTGGATATTCTGATAGTGATTTTGCAAATAGTGTTGATGACAAGAAAAGCACATTTGGGTATGTGTTTAGTTTTGGATCGGGTGCAGTAGCATGGACATCAAAGAAGCAACCTATTGTGATTTTATCATCGGTTGAGGCAGAATATGTTGCAGTGACAACAACGGCTTGTCAGACTGTGTGGATGAGAAGGATTTTGATTGAGTTGCTACATGAATAGGAAGAGCCGACTCAGATTTATTGTAACAACAAATCTACTATTACATTAGCAAAGAATCATGTTTTGCATAAGAAAAGTAAGCATATTGATACTAGGTATCATTTCATTCGACAATTGGTAAATGAAAATCAAATTTGTATGGAGTTCTGCAGATCAGAAGATCAATATGCTGATATATTTACAAAACCATTGGCAAAGGATCTGTTTGAAATTCACAAAGAAAATATTGGAGCTCATATGATGTTACAATAGTTTTACTAAAGAATATGTGGTCAAAATTAAAGGGGAGTATTGGAACTAAATCTAATTTCTTCCACGTCATTTAAAGAAAGACTAAGAAAATATGATCCATGTTTATTCTCACTGCAGAAAATCTAATTTATGTTTATCCTCACTGCTGTTGAGGAAATCTGAAATTTATATTGCCTTGTACTGCAAGATTTGTAACCGCCTTCCTAGAAGTTTCTACAAACTCCTTTTTGTGTGCCAACTGTCTGCCACCATTTGATGAGTTGGATCCTTATCTAACTTTGGTCACCGAATGCAATCAGATTTATTACTTACCTTGTACTCCAAGTTAATTGCCTGTTATAAAACTATAAAAACAGAGGATGATATATCAGTACACACATCTGTGTTGTTTATGTAATCTGCTTGGTGTAATCAGCGATCATAGGAGGACTCTGTAGAGTTCCCTTAATGACTGTATTTGCATATTGTGAGTTAATATAATTCTGCTGTAGCAGATTTGATGACTGCTTTCAATTATTTTAGTCCACTCTGTTTTAGTTATATTGCTGTGCTTGTTCTATTTTAAAGATTTGCTTGTGGAAATGCAATATTAAAAGACTAAATGATGTTAACGTACTTTAGAAGTTAAATGGCTTTTTTTAACTTGTGTATAAAATTTGTGCAGAATCCAAGATCATGCTAAAGAACACGCTATTGCATATATAAACTGAAATTGCATGGCAGAGAATGGCTCATTCCATTTCTCTCTAATGTCGGGCATTTTTATAATCCATTAGCGTCATATTCAAGTGAATATAGTCTGAGAAGTTTCATACAAATATTTATTTTTTATTTTTGAAAAATATCTCTCTTTACTGTGTGCTGTCTTGTCAAATCAAAGAGGCTTTCGTTACTATTGATGGATGGAAAGATGACAAACTTCTAAATTAATTACAATCCTCGGTCCGGCCAGGATTAGATTACCTGCAATGGCATCCATGTCAAACCCACTCAAATATTAGTCTCTCCTTTACTAACATACCCAGGGACAATATGAATTGAGAAATTATTTGTAAGAGAGACCAATAAATCATTAAAATTAGGGGAAAGAATTCACTAACTGTCGATGGATTTCTTATGATTATTGCTTCAAAATTTCGGTAATAAATGCAACAGGAGTTATTATAGAGAAGTGTCACCTAATAACTCATGCAAAAACTGTAACTTTGCACTACTAGTATTCAATAACTATCACAACAATTCTAATACATATTCATATGTATTTATGCTATGGCCAACATGTAGGCACTAAAAGAAAACGAAATATTTTATGATGCTTTGATTTTGTTTATTGATGAACAATTATAGAAACATGAACCGCTACTAGACCCTCTTTTGCCATCGAGAGAAATTCTGAAGAGCACCCAACTAAATAGAAAATTAGGTTAAGACATAAAATATGCAATCTGATATTTAAATTGGTTGATCGTTGTCCTTTCGTGATAGTGTAGTTTCGTCCACCTCCATGTCCACCGTTAGCTTTGTCTTCTCTCTACTCAAGATGGGCTCTCCATTTTTTATTCCTCCCTCTGCATCCTCCAAATTCAAGTTACTCTCTGAATTGCACGTCTTTTTCTTCTTTCTATAAGTGCAATACAATATCAATTGAGCAATTCCCAAAGGAATACCTATCGCACTAGGAGTCTGCAAACCACAAAAATTCAAATTAAAGAATACACAAGGGAATAAGTATCTATTTGAACTATATAAAAAACTAGAGGATGCCAATGTGGTATTACAGCGATTAAGGCGTCTTTGCCTAAGACACCGTAGATGGTCCACAAAATACTGCTGAGAAGGCCGAAGAATGACAAGAAGAATGGCATGAACTGCAGACTTTTTGTTGTAATCACCACTTTCTGCAATATATGGTGCCCCGAACATATATTACATTCTTGGAGAAGTAGCAATGTAAACAATATTTTACTTAACATAATGAGAAGTGGAGAAGCGAGCATTGCAACAGTTGTTATGATTCCCACAATGCCCACCAAGAACTTGCGTGACTTATGTTCATGAAGAACAAAAGTAGACACCAATGCAATTATTGTGAATAACACCACCACAGTTACAACCATCCTCACAACTCTTAGCTGAAAGGAGAAAAAAACAATTTCAAAATAGGATAAAAATAAAAAATTCAAATATAACTATACCCTAGCCAAGATTGAAGGCAAATAGTGCATACCTTGGCCTTGGGAGGAGCAAGGACTAGGAATGTGCAAATCACAAAGCTTTGTGGAATAATGGCAGCGCCGCAGACAGTGGATACCAGAATGTTTTCCCACCCTTTACTTACCACAGGCATGCCATACCAGGTGTAAATAAAACAGTTGAAAAGAGCAGTTACATATGGGGTGCAAGAGTAATGCCCCACCGATTTTTCTCTTATCACCTTCACAAATGTAGGCCTGCGCCAAAAAAAATAAAATCCCACCTAATAAGTTAAAGCCCATTAGATTTGTAAAAGATTGTTTCCTGATCTGGAAACTAGAATTAGACAAGTAGGTTCTATTATGGGTGTTTCTAAATGCATAATTTTGGTCTGTAAGTTAAAGCCCATTAACTTCGTAAAAAATGTTTCCAGATCTGGAAACTAGAATTACTTATTTTGGCATACAAAATCAGACAAGGATGGTCGTAATCTTTTAGACAATTAGGTACTATTATGTGTGTTTCTCAATGTATAAATTTGGTTTGCTAGTCAAAAGCCCATTAACTTTGTGAAAGATTGTTTCTAGATCTGGAAACTAGAATTACTTACACTGGTGACATATACAAAAGAAGTGAAGAACAATTTCCTGTCACCGTGGTATAAAACACAATTGGTTAGCTACTTGATAATAAGCAACAAGAGAATAAGAACACAGCATACAGATTGAAGTAGCCATAAATCCCAAAAAACAAAAAGATGAGAAAGAGAAAAGGAGAGACCCATAATTCCAACAGCAAGGCGCAATTGTTTCTCCATCTTGGTAAATCAGATCCGCGTCCATGCTTTGCTGAGTTTGCAAGCAGAAAAGGAAATAAATAAGCATGGGCTCATATCTGCAATCATAGCGAATCTAGTTCTACAGAACCCTACGAGAATCCGACATGGTGCTATTGACCAATTTTGTCAAGCACCCCTGTGCGCAAGTGGAGCTGACTCTATTTACAGGAGTTTAATATAGACACTCAGGTTAATAATTTGAACTCCTGTTATTTTTGTACCTTTATCTTTGAGGCATCACTTATGAGCGAGATGATCTATAATAGAACATGTTTCAATAATTGTCATAGTATTTATTGATTTGATGCTCAATATTTTTAATATTGTAGTTTCATAATTATAATTCTAAAGTTGTCACTGTTGATAATGAATATTCATTATTGAATGACATATGTTCGTTATATCTATAAAGAAACAAATCTTACAATATCATATGGGCCCTTTCTTTGTTGACTCGATCAAGAACAAATCTTAAAATATCACATTGTACATCAATAAATCGTAACTTAGTGCATAACTATTAGTTTAATTCTTTTTGGTGTCATTTTAGGCATCTAAAAAATAATGGTGGTGTGGCACCACATCTGTTGATGTGGACCTAAAACCTTAGTTATAAACATGAGCCCTACCAATTAAGTTGTTGTGGGATTGTAATTGATGATGTGGACCCAAACTTTAACTATAAATGTGAAACTTGTCAAGTAAGTTGAGAGATCTGAATTTGTCATGTTGGATTTTGAGAGATGTGATTAATGATGCTATACATGATACTTATAAATTCATGAGGACAACCCAAAATTATTTGTGGGCCACTTTAAAAAGCCTCCAACTTGTTTGAGCATATTAGTTTATATTTAAGTATTTAAATAATTGATACATACATGTATTGTAATCACCTAAAAATGGTCAAGGTCAAAGCAAGTGAGTAACTAAGGAAAAATCAAGGCATTAATTGCAACCAAGCTAAAATCCAACATTAATTGAAAATCCAAATCTAATATTAATTGAAATAAAAAGCCAATTAAATTAAATAAATCAATTAATTATGTAATTAATTTAATTAATTGTATAGTTCAATTAAAAATTAAATCAACCCATTCAAGAGGTACACATGGCTAAAGTAATCAATTAAATTTGATTAATTTGTTAGAAATAGGGAATACTGAGAGAGGGGGGTGAATCAGTATTCTACAAACTTTAACTTTTGCCCAATTATGGATATAACAGATTATCTTAACACATGCATAACATAAGAAGGTAAACAACATGCATAGCTATAAAACTAAAGAACTCATAACACATTATTTGTTCTCGAGGAAACCCTGGCCAAGGGAAAACCCCGGTGGGGATGGTACCCACAAAGATCCACTAATCAAAAAGTATCATGTTAAGGATGTTGACCCTATTAGGAATCTATTACATGCATATAGTGTCTCAGTCCTGATTAAGGGACTATAGGCCTTGTTAGAAACCTCAACCCTATTAGGAGTTGGCAGTACAAAATGTGATTACCAGATGAGCCCACTGCCCAAACAAGTAATATATAATATTTACTGATTACAAAAGTAGGTCAAGGTACATAACCTTATACTGCTTGCATCAATATCTCTTCACTGCTCTTCACTTTTGCTATTATATTCACACATACATTATACCTCATTGCTCTCTTTTACAATTACAATCTTCACATATCTTTATACAAGTTATTAAGAATAATAACTGTAACACCCATCCAAACTTAAAATTAAAAAATGAAACCAAAGAAGAATCAACCATAAACAAAACCACATAGAACCATAGTAATAATAATTTATTTCTTTTAAATTACAAACTGGAACATATAATCATAGTAACTGCTTCTAAGAGCTTTATAGTTTTCAACTGAATTACATCAGAGTAATAAGAATACTCTTTATTCAAAGACTTAGTTTCAAAAACAAAATTTCCTTTTTAACCAATCCTTTACATTCTACAAATAGATCTGATAACTAATAACCAAGAAATGATATGTTTCCCATAAATCTTAACAACTGCTATCCATTGTCCCATACTCATTGATTTATCCATCTAAAACCTGTAAATCAAGAATAAACACAAGCACAATTGCAAACAGGGCTCAGTCACATTAATTAAGATAACGAACCATCTCCAAAATTTTGCAACCATAAAAGTCAGTATAACATAACAATTATGCAGATTAAATAAAGATGTTTTTGAAATCTAATAACATAATTCTATTCTTGTTACACCAAAATCATCAAGCACTGTATCTCTTTCTAACAGAAATAAACTCGCAAAGAAAATGACAAAGTAATGATCCAATAGTTCATGGGTGTCCACATAAGGACCTACGCTATGTATCCATAAGGAAACCTCGTAGTAATCCATTATGTCTGATGAAACCATAATGTTTTATCTTGTTAATTCAAACCCATATCCCTTGAATTTATAATTATCACTTAATTAAACAACTGACATAAATTCTTTCCTATAAGGATATAGACTAGTGTCAGTCACAACTTACAGAAATTCTATCACCACAAGGTACTAGACTAGTGTCAGCCCCCAATCTAAGGATCACATTTGCATTATCTCAAAACACTTGATCTAGCAATTAATGATTGAAAGGAAATGAACTACATTACATAATTTCACTACACTCCATTTCTATTGCATCAATTATAAAATTGAAACAACAATAAAAAATCCATTTAGATCCATGTTTCCATTTTCCTTAACATACATTCTTAAACATGATGTTTCCCAAAAGAAGAAAAGATCACAATACTTTCTCCATCATAAATCCAAACAAATAATGATCTCCACATTAACTTAGCATTATATCTGAAACTGTACAATAAAATGTCCATATTGAAATCACGATTCCATTCAATAGAAAAGAACTAAAATAATCATATATCAACTGAATCAACACAACACCCATCGCTTTTAACAAACATACAAGTTTTCCATAAACCAATTTATTATAAACTAATTTTCTATACATCCTGCTCTGTTAATTACAAGTTCATACTTTTATATACGTGTTGGCGTATGTACATGTATACACCACGGCTTGTGTATACATATACATATCCCAGCAGGTATATATATATATATATATATATATATATATATATATATATATATATATATATATATATATATATATATATATATATATATATATATATATATATATATATATATATATATATATATATATATATATATATATATATATATATATATATATATAATTATATAAACTTTTAATTAATAGTTCAGAATGATAAACATAGCATTCATAATTTTTTTTTACTAAACAGAGGATCAAAACAAAAATTCTAATTCTATAACGTAACTCATCATTCGCAAAAGTTCAAGTCCATAAATACACATTGGAAAACCATACTAGTCATCTCAGTCCTATCAAAAACACATCTACCTTATAATACTATTGAATCTGCCAATTACATAAAAGGAATAATAGAATAATAAGAACCGTCATCTACATTTTAAACAAAATATCAAAGTGGTCTTCCTTACTAACTGAAAAAGATAATAATTGACTTTTCTATAAATCCCTTGCATTTCCTAATGTCGAAACAACACTATATTTCACACTGGTAATTATTTCTGAAGAATCATCTAGCTCGGAGTCAAGATTTGGTACAACCAAAATATCCACATTTTCACTATTGACTGAACCAAAACAGTGACAAACACCCATTAGACACAACACATATGCAGATAACTAAAGGAGTAAACTCAAGAATACCTTAAACCACACCTATGATGCGAGAGTATAAATACACAATACAATAGATTTCAGGTAACACTATAAGCTACCACTAATCTCTACTTCCACGATACAGATCTTAAAAAAAAACATCGATACCAGATTCGGATTATAACCGTGGTAAGAATACCCGATTTCACCTTATGACCAAAGACTCTTACATATTGTAAACATTTTGTTGCTACAGTGTTCCTAACAATAGGAATCAGTACGAGAATACCTTTAAAGAAGCTTTTAAACAAAACTCATTCTAGGTTTCAAACTGCATTTATAAGCCGATACTCATTCCCGATTAACCCCCTTAATATTGACCAAAGAAAAGTAAACATCGACACAAAACGCACTATGGAATAACCATATTCATAGCAACAAACTATATTCCCCATAGTTTGGCACAAGCTTAAAGAAAACACTATCAACTTCATACATAGAAACAAAGAAAACCCATCAACACAATATGCTCAAAAATAGCATATTAAGAACATGTATTTAATACCACACAAAAACCAATCTCCTACTTCCTCAACTTAAAAACAAACATCAAAAGTGAAACAATCGTTCGTTTCAAATTCCTCCACTGATCATAACATCTATTACTAAATAAACTTCAAGAAACCGGTTCATGACCAAGCTCATAGAGAATACAGTCACAAATACCTTACATTCATCAACTAACTAATAACGGCATTAAAACATTCTAATATTTCATTTGCAGAAAATAATGGAAACAGAGGATAAGGTGAGAGAATGCCCCTGCCTGGTATTTGTGTGGGGAGGTAACCAAAGACCGAAGTATGCCAAAGCTAGCCCCTACCTGGTGAGCTTCACAGTCGAACCCTAATCTCAACCACGAAGATCTCTTTCCACTGACTGCCAAAGTGTCATGCAAAAGAGCCCACAACCCAAATACAGAGATGATAGTATGAAACACAAAACTTCCTAAATGACCACAAACCCCTTTCCATTCCAAGCAACTTATCATATAAAATATAACAGGAAAACAAGTCCATTACTAACTGTTTACCCAAACTGTCATAGAAATACATGGTGAAAAATGGAGTCATAATTCAACTGCAACTTCTTCACCAGAGCTAATGGAAAACATCAAACATAGATGAATTACATCGATGAGTTTATTCAATATGAGCTTATCTCTTTCAACAAACACAATACATTCCTTGCCATATGTCCATCAACGTACAATCCCATAACCTGAAAATAGCTTAAACCCCACTAACTCCACTATGCGATGAAAGTGCAATTAAACCCTACCGTGATAAGTCATGTCTTCGAGCTAGATCATAAATAGGAAGGCTTAGGGATAGATTAATATACATCTATGTTAGATAACATTTGTCGATCTTAGGTTAAAAAAACTAACTTAAGCTTCATTGATAACAACACATTAACAATGTCAAACTACTAACACTAACCAAACTAACCTCCTTCTAACATACAAAATAGGGTATGCTAACTTAGATAATTCTTTAGTTTTAGCAAAGGAAATACCACATAATTTCTAAAACAATCAGTCATAAATATATGTATAAATATACATATATATATTTATTTATTTTGAACTCAAAATTTGATTAAAATTAAGTAACAACAATCTCTATTTACTATCTGCAACATCAAGATACATTTATCCATAATAATAGTACCAATTCTAATTATTTTTAATATATTATTTAGAATTCCAAAACAATGAACCAATTATAAGACAATTGACCAACCATTTTAGTTGTACTTATTTTCACAATCATACTAATACTTGAATCTCTACTGAACTATCCAGTACCATTAATTCAAAAGTCAATCTATACCAATTCTGACATCAGAAATCTCATTAAGCTACAAAATAGACATAATTCTCTGAGTGTCTGGCAGAACCAAAATACCTATTACAGAGATAAACATATTTATTCCAAACAATAAGGTTCAAATGAACGAAGTCAGAGTTCAAACTCACAGAAGTCTAACAGAAATATTGTTCCAGATAAAACAATGCTAATCTAACCAGAAATCCAACCATAATAGAACATTCAAAAGTAAACCCTGAGACTGTCAGGGGCATGACAATAACTTTCCAGTCGGCTATCATATTAAAAAATATCTTTATCCAAGGGTTAACATCTAGGATATCATCCCTTTATATTGTTAAGTCATTATTTTGATAAACAAAATAATCCCTTAACTCTTTATCAATTTTGTCTTCATATTCTGTCCTGTCGGCTTAACATTGTCTTTAGTAAAACTGTCATAACTTCTTCCGTACATGTCGTACTGACTTGCACTCTGAGGTGAGTCTTCAATAGTCACCATAGAGTCTATGTTCAAGTGTGTAAGCACTGAACTTACACCAATCAACATCGCAAACCAAAACTGTCATCAGGTTCACTGGTAAAAACACACTATCTCATACTTAGACAATTTCACATTGCGCTCTGACATACTAGCTCTCCGACCTTTGTGATCTTCATGTAGATCATATGTTTCCATAATGACAACATCTATGTAACCAACTCAGCCAAATTGTCAACAATCTCCCCCTTTGTCATTGGTGGCAACATATGAGAAAATTGGCTAAGTCATACAACTTCAAATTTTCAAAATTGTGGCCATAATACAAAAAATATATATACTGTCCTTATGAATTTATTAATCCTCTCTATATATTGTACTCCCCCTAAGAGTATGTATCCTTAACAATTTTCTTCTATATATCTCTCCCCCTTTGACAACAATGACAAAAAAAAGGTGAGGGTAACAAAATTGTGTTCACAAAAACTTAAACCTTAATTCAATATTGCAAAGCTAGTAGACTTGCAACACAATCTGCAAAATTGATCTTCATAGACTCTAATTCTTTATTCCATGATTTCTTAATTAAATCTACCACACTGAGTAGTGCGCACAATCCATAAGATGCAATCTCACATGCTTGGAGATTCTCATAACTAAACTTTTGAAAAGATGTCTTTGTTGAAAGACATTCTTCTAGTTGCCCTTCAATAGTGCTCAAGTTTATATAAATGTGTTCTCTCAAAAGAGTGAATCTCTTCAGCTTCCTATCCTTGTCATCTTACAAAATTCTCATTTCATCATAGATCTTTCAAATTTTCTACTCAATATCAAATATTTTCACATTGGGGCTCGAAAGAAGGTTCAATTCATTCTGAATTTTTGCTTCCTTCACCTTCATCTTTTGATCTTCCTCTGCTACGAAGTTCTCTGATTTGTACACTGAATGTACAAGGATTTTCCTCTTTCCAAGTTCTTCCTCAAGTCCTTTATATAGATATCAAGGTTATTGATATCATTCCTGATATTTTGACTGATGTCCAAAAGTGTCTTGGCCTCATAAGCTGCTTGAGCTTTCATCTTTGCTATATCAGATAGATTTGTAAACTCATTATCAAAAGTGTTCATTACTTCCTTTGCTCTTTCTAGAGGGTCATATTTTTCAATCTGTGTAGTAATAATGCCTTGTAATTTCTCAGTAAGCTCCTTTAGGCATCCTTCAAGACTCTTTACTTTCTTATTCTTTCCAATGATCTTGTTCAAAGATGTGATCAATTCCATCTGATCATCATCATCTACTTCCTTTCCCAAATTCTCAATCATAGAGCCAATCTGAGTTTTCTTGCTAGTCTCAGGTGTAAGACTGATTTCTTCTTGAGTGGGAACATGTACTTATTTTTCTGCGTCTCTGTTTTCTCTTCTCCTTTGGTAGTCTCCTACTCTTCAAAAGCCGAATTGTCAACAATGTTTTCAAGATTCTTGAATAAGTTATCATCACTATCCAAGGTGATCTTAGTTCCTTCTACATTCATGACTTTGTCCTCAAAATTTATGGCTGGTGGAGAGAGAATGTCCTCTTGTTCTACTTCTTCTACAGCTTGATCTTTAGATTCTACTACAACTGATGATTCTCCAGCATTCTCTGATATTACCTTAATGATTGCTTGCTCTATTTCTACATTAACTTCTTCATATCTACCTCCCATAATCTGAATAGTTCTCTTCTTGGTTATCAAATGGGTTTTTAGAGCTTTCATAATCTAATTGAAGTGTACTTCATCTCTCACAACATAAAGTTTTATTACAAGCTTTTCTCTAATAGCTATGTCCTCATCTAATGCCTTTCTCTTCCTATTTACAAGTTTATTGTACAAATCATTAGGTATCTTACCCTGAATTGTATCAAACTTGTTATTACATAAAATCATATTCTTTACCACTACATTTTCTAGATTTAGTCTCTCTGCATAATCATAGAGATCATAATACTTGTTCATCTTTGTAAAGTCTCCATCTTGAATGATCTATTCATTAACCTTCTCAACTCTAGGTTTCCAAGTTTTCTTCTTAATAGGAGTACTTTCATCATCTTTGATTTCTAAAATTTTCCTTTGAACTGGTGGTACCAATGTCTTCTGCCTCTTACCTGGTCTAGTAGCACTCTTTTTTACTCTTTTGCTAGGTGTGGAGGAGGTGGATCTAGTGGATATCATTGCTTCTTGATCCTTCTCTATTTCTTCCACTTTCACCTTAACTAATGTTTCCCCTTGTTGTGCTACAATTGATGATAGAGGTGGAACAGAAAAAACTTCTTTTTGTCCAATATCTCTAATTGTTGTCGCTATTTGCTTGGCTACCAAAAATTCATGTTCAGTCATCCCTGTATCTTTTAGAATTTTCTTGATAGTACTCTCAACTCTTTTCTTTGACTGTTTCTCTTCAAGGATGGTCTTTGCGGAGTTGAAGTTCTCCTCAAAGGTTCCAAACCTCTTACAGTGAGTGTCCAACTTACACTTAAGTAATTTGCTCACATATTCTTTTGTCTCAACCTCAGATATCTCATAGCCAAGAGGATCTATGAACTCTATTCTAGGTTCTACTGCTTCAATGTAAGTAAAGTCAGTATCAACCATGAAACATATCTCATTTTTATACTTCTCCACAAGAGACTATGGGATCCTTGATCTGCTAGACATCAAATTCTAAAAAGATTTAATTACCAATACTGCAGTTTTATTTAATTTATTAATAGCATGCCTCTTATACACTCAGTTAATCCTTTCCATTGTAGTTTGGCCATCATTCTAGTCATTTCCAATGGTGAATGGAAATCTTCTTGATAGATGAAAAAACATATAAGTGATTAAAGATGAAAATCTAAACTGTGAATACTTAGTCTTCTTTATCTTTTCCAAAATTTCAAACAATTGTATCCTCAAAATCTCACACATATCAACTTGTATTTTATCCACACACAT
Organism: Chamaecyparis obtusa; assembly: GCA_027943335.1. Classification (NCBI taxonomy): domain Eukaryota; kingdom Viridiplantae; phylum Streptophyta; class Pinopsida; order Cupressales; family Cupressaceae; genus Chamaecyparis; species Chamaecyparis obtusa. The sequence continues at coordinate 9,451 of BSBK01013707.1, read as the reverse complement.
CAAATAAGATGCATGTATCATTCTAGCTGCCATGTCATCCTCTCTCGAGTTAGCACAAAACTTAGTTGTTAGGATTTTACATAAGTATCTAACATCATCTTGTTGTATTTTGCTAATTACAATTCCTCTACCATTGTAGGATGAATTTGTGTTGTCTATGACTATTTTCCTGATGTTTTTCTCATTTAAAGGAATGGCTCCAGTTTTAGATAGTCCAGTTACCTCATGAATTAAGTCAGCTGTGATATCTATCACTTTGTCATCTAACCAAAACTTTCCATTGTGAATTCTGCTTAGGATTATCTTGGTACATTCTTCATTATTAAATTCATATTCCAAAGCATACTTAATAATCTCATTATCTTTCAAATGCTCAAACCCTACTTTCAATGACATGTCCTGATTATAGATTTTCTGATATTCCTCTATGAAGTCACTATCACTGATAGTCTCAAATTTACATCCCAGATAACTTCTAACATTCTCTAGATGTAAAACTCTATCTGGTACAGATGATAAAGCTAACCTAGGATCATCTTCCAAGGGTTCTACTGGTTCCCTTTTCATCTTAGGTCTATTTTTATCTCTGACATTGTGAATCAAAGAAACATCCATGATTTCCTCTAATTCTTTAACTGATTTAAAGATCTGCCAAGTAAAATACCTCGATTTCATGATTTAGGGCTTGCGTAGATTCGGCACAAAATTCTTCACCAAATCCTTGCAAAACGCTTCCAATCACTACTCTTTGATCTCCTTAACACTTGTATTCTCTTTGATGATCAAATAACATCGATCATGACCTTTTATTAATTCAATCTCACTTAGATCTGACATCGCATTCAATTCTTTTTCCGCTTCTTTCCAAAAAGTTGATTATGTTAACCTGCAAAACTTAAAACTTCTTGCAATCTCGCAAAACATAATATTTTTCTTTGCGCTCTTAACCATAGCATTAGAACATCTTATAATACCTTGCATTAACTACGCAAGACTCAATTCATCATATATCAACTTCTGCACTAATCTAAGTTCCTATTCTACTGTAATTTTTTATGAATTAAGCACTTTGAGCTGGGTCAGGTAAAGATTCATTCTTACCATTTAATACTTCACCTTTCTGACTGCCTTTAGTGCTAAATATGTCTCCTTGATCTATGCTTTTAACAAACTTCACTTCATCTAAATTACTAGAGCATCCTTTCTGACTGTTGCTTCCATCTTCATTTCTTCTTACATAACTTCTAGGATTGGTATGACAAACTCTATTGTTCATTCTACAAAACCTTGTTGTATGTCCAATCTTGTTACATATCTGACAAACTATTCCATTGTTTCCATATCTTGGTCCAGGTTGACTGATCTGTGATCTACAATTTCTAGCAATGTGTCCAACCTTGTTGCATCTATAATAGAATACTCCATTTCTTCTATTTATATCTTCAGTAGGTTTCTTATCTGCATGGTTAGTATTTATAAACATTCTACTATTATTGTTATTCTCAATGAATTTAGGTTTTCTACATTCAATAGCTCTATGTCCAAAACCATGACAATTATAACAATAACCATTAAGAGGTTTACATTGCTTACTTGTGCAATCTCTCTTCATATGACCAATAGTATTACAAGAAAAACATCTACCTTTGAATTCTCTTCGCATACCTTTAGGTGATTCCTCTTACTTAGGTGGTTCTTCTTCGTTAGGTGTATCTTCAGATTTGTTAATCTCATCAGACTTCTTCTCATCTATGCTTTCAGATATTTTCAGATCTGGTTCCTTGCTTTCTTCATTTTCTTTAAAAGTGTTGAATCCAAGACCAGTCTTATCATAGAATGGTTTTTGATAAGATATTTGTTCATCAATCTTCTCACTAGTTGAATATAGTCTTTCAAGTTGCTGCTTAGATTGAGTCAATTCTCCTTTCACAATTGTATTGTATTTCTCAAGTTCAGCATAATGCAAATTGACTTTCTCAAGTTTAGATGTTACTTTACCAAGTTTAGATTTTAACCCTTCATTTTCATTCTTAAGATTTTCATTCTCAGATTTCAGATTTGCTTCATTCTTTCTATTTCCATCTTTCAGACTTAGCTTTAGATTTTCTATCTTCAGTTCATGTTTAAGGATCTCATTTTCTTTTTCTAAGTTGTCATCACAATCTTCAATGTGAATTTTGGATTCCTTTTCAGATTTCAAATCTTCCAATTTGTTTTTCAGTTTCTCAATGAGGTTCTTTGCATCATCATATTTTCTTTTCATAGTATCTCTTTCTTCAGTAAGCATATCAATCTATTCAAAATCTTCTTCAAGATTCTTCTATAGCTGATCCATATCCATCGAGATCTTACTCAAGCTGTTAGGCTTTCCTTGAATGATTCTTTTCCGAGTAACTAAGCTCTGATACCAATTGTTAGAAATAGGGAATACTGAGAGGGGGGCTGAATCAATATTCTACAAACTTTAACGTTTTCCCAATTACGGATATAATAGATTATCTTAACACATGCATAACATAAGAAGCTAAACAACATGCATAGAAATAAAACTAAAGAACTCATAACACATTATTTGTTCTTGAGGAAACCCTGGCCAAGGGAAAACTCCGGTGGGGATGGTACCCTCAAAGATCCACTAATCAAAAGTATCATGTTAAGGATGTTGACCCTGTTAGGAGTCTATTACATGCATATAGTGTCTCAATCCTGATTAAGAGACTATAGGCCTTAAGTGCTAGTTTATGGATTCAATTGTGTATTCAATTGTTTAGGAATTGGCAGTACAAAATGTGATTACCAGATGAGCCCACTGCCCAAACAAGTAATATACAATATTTACTGATTACAAAAGTAGGTCAAGGTACATAACCTTATACTACTTGCATCAATATCTCTTTTCTCCTCTTCACTTTCACATTATATTCACACATACATTATACCACATTACTCTCTTTTACAATTACAATCTTTACATATCTTTATACAAGTTATTAAGAATAATAACTTTCCAGTCAGCTATCATATTAAAAAATATCTTTATCCAAGGGTTAACATCTAGGATGTCATACCTTTATATTGATAAGTCATTATTTTGATAAACAAAATAATCCCTTAACTCTTTATCAATTTTGTCTTCATATTTTTTCCTATCGGCTTAACACTGTCTTTAGTAAAACTATCATATCTTCTTCCGTACATGTCATACCAACTTGTGCTCTGAGGTGAGCCTTCAATAGTCACAATAGAGTCTATGTTCAAGTGTGCAAGTACTGAACTTACTCCAATCAACATCACAAACCAAAACTATCATCAGGTTCACTGGTAAAAACACACTGTCTCATACTTAGACAATTTCGCATTGCGCTCTAACATACTAGCTCTCTGACCTTGGCAATCTTCATGTAGATCATATGTTTCCATAATGACAACATCTACGTAACCAACTTAGCCAAATTTCCAACATAATTAATTTTTAATTTTCTTCACCCACCATATGGGAGGAAATTACCTCAACCAATAGGAATTAAGATTTGGACTCACATGGATCAAGCCAAAATCAAATCTCAATCACTCATAAGGTGAGAGCATCTTGACCACTCATTTTTTCTCATTGTCTCAATGTTTGAGGACAAACCATTTAAATTATCCCCATATTTGAAACCATTGAATAAACCTTAATTCAACTATGATCAAATTAAGTCCACCCCAATGCTTGCTAAAATCTATAAATAGAAGGGTAAAATCAGGAGAAAATGATCCACGCATCTAAGAATTACATCATGATTATTGCAGATTTGAGTTAGAAAGACATTTTAGGCATTTATTAAGCATATTTTCTTTGAAATAGGCTTTATTTGTACAATCATCTATGTCATGCCCTGCAAGAGAACTGGGGAAGAGAGAAAAGATGCTCTTTAGAAAAGAAAACCTAAGTAACGAATTATGAAAAAAATTGAACCTTAAAAGATTTACATGCACAATACATAAACAAAGTTAACTTAGATTCCTCCCAAGGTTCCCTACTAGTATATAAACAATCCATTTAAGTTTATTAAGTGTATTGACAATATTATTAACTCTTAAAGCATAACATTTGAAGTTCTTTAGAAATAAATATAAATGCTTTCATTTGATTACTAACCAATTGGTTCCATCCATATTCCCTAAGCATGCTTTCAAGAACAATATTATATTCAAAGCATTGTTACCATTAAAATTTAGAACACCTAAGAGTTTGAACCATTACATGAAATCATCATATTTGATTTACTAGCTTTTCTTGATCAACAATAACGAGAAACATGCCACTTTACTTGAAATCTTACCTAAATCCTTTTCTTTTCCAAGAAGCATAATTTACATAAAATTCATCTTTTCCCTTTCCTTTTCCCTAAATCTACCCCTTCAAAGATACCTCAATTTTAAATAAATTAAAGATTATATTACATTCA